>JAVCKZ010035006.1:0-19318 GCA_034780755.1 Lepetodrilus elevatus | reverse complement strand
CTAGGATTTGCGGCAGCCATGTGCTGATGAAAAGGACTTAAGCCTCCTGTCTAGGGGGTATAAGTCATTTTTGTGACATAAGTCAGAATTTAGAATACCGGCCCTGAATTTATGAATACCGGCCCTGGTTCTTAAAGTGATGGATATATTTATTATTTAATTTATTTAATATTTGGGACAAACACTATTACTGATAAACCAGCTTGGAGTTTCAAATATGCACAGATGTTTTTCACAGATAGGTTAAACCACGTTATATTGTAGTATAATCATGATAATTTTATTAAAATGCTCATCCCAACCACCAGAATTCTTTACACTGGTGGTTGAAATATACGTGTAGCAAACATAGATTCATAAACACGGAGTATTAGCGACACACTGCCTCAGATAGTTTTTGTTCATGTGTTTTCACCTTTGACATGCCCATTCATATTCTGCACATATTCAAAGCTCCGAGCTGAGGCTTGATTGGATACTTACCACTGGTGCTTGGAATGGTGGATACAATTATTAATATTATTTTATTTATTAATATATGCAAGAATTATTGTTTCAATCTGGCATGTTTTTGGTCTGACGTTTGTTCATTACATTTCCATTACAGATACGTCAGTGTTTGCTAAAACTCTCGAAACACACGAATCTCATCATGATCACGGTACAACTTTCTGATACATTTCCATTTGGTTCTGCACAGAACACTATGTTGTCATTTGCTTGTTCGGTGTTGTTGTTATTTTGGCATGTTCATTTTGTTGTTTATTTATTGTCTGCATGGATAATTTGTTTCCCATTTACCTGTCCGTACTCCATAATTTGTTTCCCATTTACCTGTCCGTACTCCGTAATTTGTTTCCCATTTACCTGTCCGTACTCCGTAATTTGTTCCCCATTTACCTGTAGCAGTTATATAATTTTCCGTGGAAATCTGCTGATTTATTTGTCCAATGGTCGATTTTTGGGCACTGGACGTGGCTTGGGGCCTTGCAGGCTATGCTTGCCTTCCGCGGAAATCACAATTGTCTTGCCATGCTTCATAATTCCCAATTTATCCCCAATTTCGAATTTACTTACGGTATATGTTTACCTCCAGTTTACCATTTACCTGTAGCGGAAATAAGTTCAAGATTGGCTGATAATTCCTTGTTTTATCATTCAATTTATTATCAGTTCCTCATTTCATATTTGATAATTAAATAATCTAATCTAATACCTACACTTGACTTTTGACTCATGGTATATTTCATCAGAGACCTTATACCGAATTCGCGAACTTATTTGGAATATTCCAGTCATGATTTGAAAATTTTGGATGCTGACTTACCACGCATCACATTAGGTGCATTTTACATGTTTAGTGATAAAAAAAACATGGTCACCAAACAGTGGGATGAATTGAACAGCTATTAAATTAATATTAACATTCTCACTGCTGAACTAATCATTATTACCACCATATGACCTCTTTAAGACATATGTGGTTGCCCCCAACTGTTTAATTTCACCAAATTACTCCCAGCCGTGATGCATTTCAGCAAAGTAATGAGACAATATTTGTGAACGAGGAAATGAAAACATGATTACTGAGATGAAAGTCTACTTCGAGCTCAGTGCAGTCCAGTCTAACAGGCTGAACAACTTGTTATACTTACCAAGGTATATAAACAAAGCAAACTTTGCTATGTGACTGCATTGCTATAGGATAGTACATGTATTTGAATCAAATAAGAGAGATATCAGGTCGTGGTATACTGAAGTCTTGGGTTATTAATATTCTAATAATCGTCTTCATTAATATAAATGAGTTATTAATATACTCCATTTTTTTTATTATATGCATGCAAAGACGTTAAACACTATAAATATTCACTCATTCCTGAAGAAGTGTGCACACGCACATGCACACACACACGCACTCGTGCACACACACGCACACTACACACACGCACACACACACATCATACTACACACGCACACACACACTACACACACACGCATACACACACACAAACAAACACACACATCGCAAGACAGTTCTTTTATTAGATAATCAAGATGTTTAAAATAATTATTATCGTGATTAATAGGTTCAGACAATTATTTATTATTGCAAATTTGTAGGTATGTCTTGATAGTGAAAAAATATTAATTTTTAAATAAAATTCTAGCTAGAATTCTATCACAGGTAAAAATGTAAGATTTGTCTCCCTTTATCATCTTTACTAAACAGTCTTCTCTTAAAACAGTTGTAGTCGCAGCAAGCTGCAGTAAAATCATCCTGAAATACCCAGCAAACATACTATTATATCCTCAACCACAGTCAAAAGCACTAAAAACCTTCACAGATAAATAGATTCAGGATTAATCTAACAGTTCTGTCACAAGTAACAACAAGTGCTACTGTCAAAATATGTATCGCAAGTCCTCAAGTGTCAAAAAACAGCCATTCTGAAATCAGCATATTTTTGAAGTGCTCATATAATCAATCGTAGAAGCATTATCCATCACGTTTAAAGTTTTACATTTCTAAAGTTGATATTCAAAGCTATGGTGTTTCTTCCTATATTAGTATTCATTGATTTCAACGCTAGTGTTATTTACTATTTAAAACAAAAAGGAATTGTGAATAAATTAATTTTGTTTCATGTTCATAAAATACAACATGTTATCGAAATTTGGAAATAAAATGGTTTTATTTGTTACAAACCTTCTCTGGAAGCTGATTATATTTTTTTTCAGCTAAACATTTAAAAAAAAAAAATTCTATGGATAGTTTACTATAGCTCATTGATAAAAACAAAAAAAGGCCCCCAAAACCCTTATCTTCAATCTTGATTGTTGTTTGCTTTTCTAATATATTTTAATTTCTTTGCAGGTTATAGTCGCCATAGATTTACCACATTACTATTGATGTTGTCAATATCACATGGCACTTTCTTTATTTCATGTCAATTTCGCTTCTTCAAGTTTTAATGTATTTCCGCTCTTTGTTTTCTTTCATATGGCATGTTGACCATGTTGCCGCACATAGTGAGAGACTATGGTTATTTTTTCGGTAAATATTTTATTTATTTAGCATGTCAGTTGCCGTGTATGTGTGTATAATACTAATGTGATTGTTATGTTCATTGTAGTGGTGTGGATTGCAATGTGTGGATTGCAATGTGTACATATTCTAATATGGTGTTCCCTCAATATAACACACATATATATGACTTAAAGAAATATGTTTTAATATTTTTAATGTAGATGTGTTTGTGATGTTTTTTTAACATGTTAAATTAACTTTGTTAAATCCCTATAACCTATAATATACCCAATTATATATTATATTATTGTGTTTATGTATTTTATAAATATACATGCACACATGTTTGTATGGATGTCATGTTGGATATCATTTCACAGATCATCCATTTAATACTAAAATTAATTCATCTTTATTTATTCTTTTGGTCAATTTTCCCTTTTAGAAAATGCAGTAAATTTAACCATGAATCATATAATAAATTGAAAAAAATATCTCTATTTTTACCTTTTAAATTGATTTTGTAATATATGGTCTGGATTTTTTAAATCAATATTATTAAATCAAGGATTTAAAAAATCTACTTACTCGAAATATGACAGAATCGCATATTTCAGTAAAATCACGAAATTGAATCGCAGAAAAGCTCGTAAATATCAGTCCAACATGACGGCACTGGTTTGTAGGTGATTGCTCTGTGCTGCACGGATCTTATACTGGAATGCCTCGGCATGTCTCTCTTTCAGGTGCAAACCCAGATATCTTGAAATATATCACACATATCGATGTATGCATGTTGGAAATTATTTATGATAAATTTTGTATGTACATTTCAGTATTGATATGCTATATATTGTAAACATAAATCCAGAAAATAATATTCATCAAAGAGTAATTATTAGTGGTCTGGGTTTGATTCTGGTTTTATGTTTCATTACATATCTGATGAAGGAATAAGAACATAGTGGCATCAGTATGATCAAACAGTCATTACATTGATGTGGATGGATTTTCCCTGTAGACATATTACATTACGGTAGCATTCGTTATACGTAAAATCTGGAGTGGATTGGCTCAGTGGTTAGCCCGTCGGATTACAATGGCTATCAACAAGGTCTATGTGGTGGGATGGTATCCATAAATATATACACAGATTATTATTATTATTATTATTATTATTATTATTATTATTATTATTATTGTATTCTTTTTTTTTTTTTTTTTTTTAAATTTAAATATTTTATTATTATTATTATTTTATTATTATTATTATATTTATTATTATTATTATTTATTATTATTATTATTTATGTGCTGCCAGAATTTAATCACAAATACATTTGGTAATGAACTGCAAAAACGGAATCAAACCCACCAATCACTGATTACGGTAATGCTGATGGCAGATATTTTTCTTCAAACCACTGACCATCACTGACCAGGTAAGTGCTTGTAGTTATTTTGTCTTTGAAATGTTGTTCTTTAGTTTAGGATGATAACCATGTGTGTTTTTTCATACTAATGTATGATGTTTGCAAGACACCAACCTCTTTGTTTGCAGTGATTTACATTCAGTGTGCAAGCTCAACACATTTGTCTTGGGAATAACCATGAATAACATGAAAAATATACATTTATCAGTGTCCGAATTAAAGGGGGTCCTGGTGGTCATTTGAACATGTTAAAGGTATCTACAAGACCCCCTGCAAATTACAGATTTGACCACCATTAACATTGGGCCTTTGGAGAAGGACCACCCATATTATTTTCTGAATTTCTAATATAATACTGATTATGATTCCTTGTAATTTTTAATACAAGACTGTTTTAATGTTTCAATTAATATGTATGGACTTTGTCTACCAAGAATAATGTTACAAGATTGCGATGTCCTACCAAGAAAAGGGATCTAGGAAAACAGTATAAATTCAGCCCCCAATATGCTAAATATGTGCTACCGTATTCATGTTATTTGGTCATATTTTCTGTTGAAATACTTTTTCACATTAATATCACTTGTGACAAATGACGTAAATTGGGGAGTATTCATGCTCTTCAAATGAAGCGTAATTCTATTTTCTAAGTATGTTTCACTATTGAGGAGCAATTCTGGAGCATTTCTGTTATTTTCCGAGTATGTTTCACTATTGTCGAGGAGCAATTCTATTATTCTAATAGTATTTATCACTATAGCAATTCGACTATTCTCCAAGTGTTTCACTATTGGGGAGCAATTCTACTATTCTCTGAGGATGTTTCACTATTGGGGAGCAATTCTACTATTCTCAAAGTATATTTCACTATTCAATGAGGAGCAATTCTACTATTCTCTGAGTATGTTTCACTATTGAGGAGCAATTCCTACTATTCTCCAAGTATGTTTCACTGTTGAGAACTACCGTATACAATACAATTCTACTATTCTCAAAGTATATTTCACTATTCAATGAGGAGCAATTCTACTATTCTCCAAGTATATTTCACTATAGCAATTTGACTATTCGCCAAGTATGTTTCACTGTTGAGAACTATATGTTATTCTCCGAGTATATTTCACTATTGAGAACTATCTGCCTTGGTAAGACTGGATCTAATACTGGAAGTGAATTCATCAGCAATTGTACAGAGAACTTCACAAAGTATATATCGTCATAGACATAAAATGTTCCTCGTATTATAAAATCCTTAATTAGTTAATGGAATATTCTTGTTTGTTCTCTCGTTGCCAATAGCTTCCTAAGATGTTATTGCTTTGACTTGCTTCACAAAATAATTTGAAAAGTTCAAGTGTGACAAGAAGAAAAAAATACTTTGGAATGCACAATTTAATTTTATCTTTGTTGTGGAATCGCGTGTGAAACATAATTAAATCTATTTCTGAACTGAGAATTTCCATAAATACTTGAACGATGATTTCTGCCAGTATGATAAAAATCATGAAATGTTCATTCTCTGACTTCTAAATGTTAAAATGTTGAAATAATGGGGTATGATATAGACATTTTGTGAACGTCGCTGATAAGCAAAAGGCCATTTCGACATGATCGTTCACCGTCTTGAACAGAACTATAATTCTAGTAGAAATATCTTGTTTTTTTTAGTGCTATCATTATTACAAATTGCAAACTCTTTCCATATTGTTACATTTCATAATTTAATATATTCAGTGTTTATGTTTAGATGAATTGTACTGGGTTTTAAAGTCGGTTATCAATGCAAATTTGATGTGATATATTTTTTTACGCATAAATTTGGACATATCATCCAGAAAACTTGTTACATTAATGGTGAAAGTGACCAACTATATCAGGCTGTTTCATCAATATATGACTTACTGGAGGACAATGCCTATATACATACATATCACACGTTGAAAACCTGTCTCGACCTATTTCTCTGATATTTTATTGTGTACTTCAGATAACCGTATTCATTCATTTCTATTCCTTCCAGAAAAGAAAGCATGACATGAGGGAGTAATTGTATATAGTCTATAGGAAATTAGTATTTGAATGAGTTGCTATCAAAGTCTGGACATACTTTTCAGATGTAAATTGTTGAGATATTGCAATAAAAAGATGATATTTATCTTGAGATAATATACTTGTGGGTAAAAAGTCTATCATATCTATCTATATTGCAATGACAAACAACATAATGTACATTGATATGAAATTTATAGACAATAGCTCACGAGTGATTACAGATTATCTTTCCCTCGTGAAATTAATGTTGTAAGCTAGTGACTTATTTAACCCTCTCCCTGCTGGAGGCAACCAGAGATGCCCTAAAGAGCAGTATCTGTGCCTAATCCAGGAGGGAGAAGGTTAAAAAAATAATTTCACAAGGGAAATATAATCTGTAATCTCAAGTACCAAGTACATGTTATTGTTTTTTCTGCCATATACAGGAGTCAGACTTATAGAAAACATTATACATTTTCATAATTTATTATCTGTAGATCACAGTTCCTGAAGGCCAGAAATTTATATGCTTGTAAGTAATAGAGATTTACAGAGACAAAATAATCCTTCTGCTAGCACAATGTAGACCAGTGCGTTGATTCAATTTTGATTTGTCCGGGAAAAAATGGATACAACTTTGCTGAATTAAATTGAGGCCTCCTAAAGGTGCAATAATGTAAATCTAAAGTAGGAGTCATAAAGTGCAGCCAGGACAGGACGCCTTTAGAGAGACGAGGACAATCTCTGCGATGTTAGCGCCATACTTGCTGACCTCTGCACACTCCTGGTCCTAAAAGGAAAGCTCTAAAGTGATGTTAAAGGTCTAATCACATCAAATTATTGTCAACACATGTGCTGTCATTGATATTTTATTTCAGTGACAGATTTTCTCCGCGTTAAGAACATTTTTTATTTTCCATCAGGAGACGAAATATATTCAGTTCGAGGATTAAGTACCGTCCACGCATTTTGTTGAAATATAAGCCAAAATTCTGCATTTATTTTTCCCTCCCGAAACCTTTCATAAACATTCCTGTCTTAGAACGTGATGACCTAATGAGATATTCCAAGACATGAAGTGCCACAACGATATTTCCAAAGTGTCTTTCACACCCAAATTGATCCCAGGCCTAATGTCGTTAGAGATTCGACTCTTTATCGCCTAAACTGTCATTGGCTATAACAGTCCAAAGAGCCGTCTCAAAGGATTTCGCGATTGTCGGGGAAATTTGGCAGCGATTGAAATAGATGACCAAGCTTGAGACTCTCTTCATCCCAGTATCTATGTTCTCGATTAGCTGAAATACCCAGCGATCTGAATAATCAAACATTTGTGAATTATTACAATCGAAATATGGTAGTTTTTAATCCTGTACTTTATTATTTCTTATGTGATTTCGCCAGACCAAAAAAAACCACTTGTTTCATTGGTATTATTTTTCAAATTTGATCCAAGGGAAAATAATGACTTTTATTAATTGTTTGTTAATATTATTATTAAGGGACCTACTCCTACCATAGTTCCTTATATATTAGTATTATTCCTTAGTATGAACTATTAGGAAACATGATTTTTTTTTATATCATTTTGGAAGTGTATTTTTTTTATATAACATTTGTAGATCTAGATGAGTTCTTGTCATGAAACATTATTTATAAAAATATTTTTTATCAAATTGGTAGATGAATTTGTGTGACGAACGAGTCTCACTGCAAATCTGGATGTTCGTGATTGTGAAAAACGTAATTCCTATTACCCCCAGTGCCTATATGAAGCTGAAACTTTCACAAGCATATTCCCGTCAGTGTTTGCACTAAAGACTGTTCCAACAGTTCCAATCTGAATTTCGGATACGGTCATCTTGGTATATCAACTTTGGGGTCGTTACATCTAAACGAATGAAGTTAAAATCTGGAATAATTTTGTAAGATGATCGTAAACATTGGGAATCAAATTGACGTTACGTCTCTCGCCATGTAATTTTGGTATTTGACCCTAGCTCAACACACAGCGGGCAATCAGGCAGTTTGTAATCTTAGCCTGCACTGGACCCAGTCTTCCAGCAAAGCTTTACATCGGGTGATCTCGCTGCAAATATTGTCATGGTTGTTAAAAAGAAAGTCCAAAATGGCTGCCAATGTTCTCACCAAGGTTATTGCTGAAATAACAATACCGGTATGTTCACTATGTACATGTATTAGTACTATTACAGAAAGAACCTCTCAGATGAATATTATAATAACCTAAATGCAGTTATTCCCATAATTATAGTTGCCACAGTTGCATTTAAGATATTTCCAATATGGCAGCCAAAACAACCATTATTGAAATGTAAAATTAATGTTTGTCTGTAACTTCCTAATCTTTGTAAATGTGGTAGCTAGTAGTTTGTAATTTAGATGATTGAGGGTCAAAGATATCTTGGGGGTGGGGGGTTGGGGGGAATTTTCCTTGTTCAACCACTGACCATGTAGTGTTGCAATGAACTTAGATATAAGGTGGGGGTAAATGTTTAGGTTTTTGCATACAATTCCTAACAGTTGATTGTTGGTTGTTAAGTTATTATGTAGTGCAAATATTCAACTGACATTGAATGAACAGTTATCCATATATTGAAAAACGTATTATACGTATCTAAAGTGAAGGTCATATCAGACAAGTGTTAAAGTAATCAGCCACTAATCTCAGTTTCTCACAACGTTTAGAAACTTTAATACAATTTATCCTTTCAAATTCTTGGAATGAAAATGGTCATTAGGTTTTGGTAAATTGCCAATAAGTGTCTTGGTTTTGTGAACATTTGTATTCATGTTGCATTAGTTACAAGTTAATTGATTTTTCTGCTAATGGAAAGTGCATTTCTTAGATATTCATCAGGTCGTATATTTCATTGAATACAAAGGTGGTCAGTCGCTGGGGTCATGTTGTCAGTGAAGAGTTCTTCAGTTAACACAGTTAGGCCACCCATAATCTTTATTACGTTTCTCATCATCTTCGTCTGTTTTACAGGGATCTGAAAAGTGGAATTTAAAATAAAAATTAAAGGTATTTTAATAACAAAGTGAGCGAGTGAATATGAAGTTTAACATCGCTGCAGGAATCTTTCACCAATTTGCGACGATTAATAACAAATATGGTCTCTGACAAGGAAATTTTCGGCAACATATTTATTATCTTTCTTTTGGGGTGGATGAGGGTCGAGTGGGATGGTTGATCGTGGGGGTAATGTTGTATCTAGGTTCAAACAAAATTCAAAAATATTATCAGGGCATTCTTTGAATATTTTGAGAAACTAGGAACAAATGATAATGACCTTATATGGGAACATCACTGAAGAGACTGGTTTGAGGATATCTATCGTCCACTGCGTCATAAATAAGCACGTCATAAATAAGAGCAAGTAGTTTTTATTTAGCAATCTGTAGCCATTATAGACATCACTATTACTATGTCTCCTGTATATTTCTGTAATTTTGTAAAGTGCTCTTGTAATGGCTATAAGCATGAAAAGGGCGTTATTTTCATTTGTATTTTTTATTATATGTTACACAAGGAACTTTTATTTAACCTTTTTATTGTTGAAGACAATTTCAGCTACCCTGTAAAACAGTGCTTGTAATTGAATTCAATTCATTGGGGAGAAGGTTAATCGCAAGCATGTTAAGTTTTAAAAGTCCAGTTCGAAAAATCCATAAATTGGAGATTGTTTTCAACGTAAGTATACCTTCCGTATGATTTAATTAATTGAAATTGGTGATTTTTTTTTGTGAGGCTTAGAACGACATAATAAGATAAGTCTGATCTCTATCACAAAATCAAATTTGTAATTGGCAGATACCTCCTCTGTAGCGCAACGAAGACGTTTATTGGTTCTTCCCATGAAGCAACATTTGATGATCCTCTTACGGCCAAAAGTGACGGTCTCGTGGAATTGATGGGAGCAATTTTCAAAACAAACTCTCCGGGCCTGTTATTATTGGGCCATGGGCACATGCCGATATATCTCAATCCATACAGGCCTTCTTTAACACTGACATCCGCAACGTTCAAAGCCCCATTTGCCAATCAATAGATTAGGTTTGGCTAAGGCTTTCTGATCGCCAAAACTTATTATTGACTATCCTTTTGGAGCGTAGAAGGAGTTCTCAAGACTCAAGTCCCTATGGGGAAAACTTTACGGTTGAATTTTATAGAACTTTGCTGATTAGGTAGATTTTTCTTGTTGAAAATAGTCATGGTGGTCGTCGTGTTCAATAGTTTAAGAAATTTATATTCATAGTTACTTGAATGGAATTTTTTTCTAATGTAATAAATACATATAAATAATAATAATAATAATAATAATAATAATAATAATAATAATAATAATGCATTTCTATTGTTATTATATAAAGTAACAATTTAAATTTAAATTATTGCACTAATATGAATAAAATATTTCAATATCTCACCCCACCCAAAGTTATTTGATTTTACAATCGTATACATCAAATCAAATTATATTTTTTTTATGGCATATTAAATAAGTAAATACAGTAATCTTAGCCTACAGTACCCTGATAAGCTGGCGTTTTGACCTGGTTTTTATGACCCAACCAACCAAAGAATGAGATGGTCTTGTATCTAGGATAACACACGGGCAACTAAAAAGTGACGCTTCACCTGTGAACCCTACCTCCGGTGAGAGCGTTGTTCATTTCATGTCGATGCGAGATGACGACCCCACGGGATTTCAAGGTGGAGCCGGTCTTGACCCTTGAGGCCAGCTTCCCTGCCACCCCACAGGGAGATGAGGGAGAGGGGGAGGGGGACGTATATCGCCCCCTCACTGTAGGTAGGTTGACTATAAGTATGAAACTCTTTAAGAGTGTGCTGAGATACTGAAAGAAATGCACACTTTAGAAGACATTACGATAGAGCAATAGCGTTTATATTGTGTAGAACGTATGCATTTTTTAATGCAATGATAACGAATAGTTGCATGTTGTTATAGATAATACTTTCACTTGTAGAATTTGTAAGTGTTTGTACTCTGTGTAAAACCTATATTACAACATACACCTAAATTTAACTCTATGAAAAATATCTTAGTTTGAGAATTATGTATTCTTTTTGATTTGTGGCCTTGTTTTTTTATTATTGTATTAGTCAAGATCAATGTTGTATTCCCTATCTATTGTTTCCTAAGTGAGGAAAAGTGAATTTTTTTTTGTGTGTGTGTGTTAATGTTCTTTAATTTACTGACGTCAATGGCGGTATAATTTATTTTATTTTATTACCTTCCTACGCCTACGGCTCCCAGATCACTTTACCCATGTGTTGACAATCAATTGCATACACCAATAACGGGAATATATATTACCTATTGCTTATAAATTATCAATTACCAGGATAGTATATTATCATAGGATGGGGTGGGGAGAGGGTGGGGGTGTCGGTGTGTTAATACGCTGGGGTAGCCATTGGGTCACTCCCATAGTAAATATTAGTTAAGGAATTATTTTCGTATGTAGAAACAGATGTTGAAAGACTGATGCCCTGAACACAACCAGGAAATAACTCTTGACTTATCGTAATTACTTGATAAAATTAGAGATAATTGGAGCGCAGTGGTCTACAGGTAGCTAATCTGCCTCGTTAACGAAAGGTTTGGGAGTCGAGGCTGGGTCATGCTATTGTGTAGCGCTATTGAGCAGAGGGCTTAAATCCACCCTGCTCCAATCCACCCAGTTGTAAATGGGTACCTGGTAGTATGAGATGGAAATGTGCCTGAAATAGCAGCCTATATATTTCCTAGGAAGTTGAGAAGGTGAAATGAGTGTGCATTGATCCATTGATCATTTATCAGCTTTAAGCTTTATTCATATAACTGGATTACAATTTTTTTGTTATTGTTATAATGTCATATTTTTCAAATTCAAAAAGTTGTTCCTTCTAGTGTTTCTAATCTATGTAGGTTTATGTACACTTATTACATTACCAGGCCTTGATATTACGAAACATTTTGGGTACGATTTCATGCTCAAGCAGAAATTTGATATTGAGATTTGTGAACAAAACTAAGCCTGAAATTGTACTTAAACAAGTTTTGTAATCTCAGGGCCAGGTCAAAAATCAATGCTGAGTTAGTAGGCAAGACATCAGTGGATGATAAACGCCTCAAGCATCTCTGCTCCTCGGTGAATTCTGTTGTAAGCAGTTTGATACATACTACAGATTAGAGCTGGTAGTGTTGTCTTGTAACTGTTACATTTAGCGTCTGGCATGTAATCTAAATTCTGCTGATGTAACACAGCAATGCAGTACCGTATTGGTAGAGGAAACCCAGACTTGGGTCATATGACCTAGAGGAAATGTCACCTTCATCTGGCCAGGATGATCAGTAGGATGACCAGCAAAGAGATGTGTGGAACAAACGATGCAGACGTGTAAACAAAAAGTTGTATCTGCATAACCTCCAGTATAATAATGATTATCCAACTGCAATGAATTGCATTTTTATAATTATTTATTTAAGAGAAATCAATTAATTTCCTATTTTTATTGCCAAATTGTCTGTATGCAGGAGGAGGGGTGGAACGTCTGCAAGGGTTGATGTCAATAATAACGATGATTGTTAACATTGTTAAGTATTGAACAAATTATTATCAGTATATACTTATTATATGGGTATTTTTTTCAGTCAAAGTCTGACATTAATGAAAATACATTCATACCAAATTATTCCAAATCCTCTACAGAACCATTTAAAAAAATTATTAATACATTTTTTAATTTTCTTCCACCTTTCTAATAAAAATTCATAATAAAATTACTAAAATGACCTAAGGAATAAATGACCTTGACCCTGTGTGGAGGTTATCATAGCGTCTGTAACTTAGTGTCTAATGTCAACAAATCTGACAAAGCTCTCGTATGGAGTGTTTGAGGTTTAGATTTTGCTTCTGGATTTGCCTTAATCTGTGTGCAGTAGGCTGGTTTATGATATAGCGGTGATACAGGATAACATTAATTTCATGAAATCATAATATATCTGTGAAGTTCCTAGACAAAACTGTAAAAATATTATGCATGACCATGAAATTTAGAATGTGATAATTATTTCAATTTGAATTGCTGATGAAAGGACATGTATGACGATTCAGCAGAATAATTATGATGACATTTTAAAAGTTTTTTTAACCTCCTCACTGCTGTGGGCATATATACATATGCCCAAAACACATGCACAATGGAACCATTCAGCAGGGAGAAGGTTAAAGGAAATGTTTTATTTTGTGATTTTAAAAGTAATTATTTTTTGTAATGTGGTTTATATTCCACATCTTTTAAAAAGCAAACTTTTCCCGGTATCCTTGATAAAATAAATTAAAACAATATTTGTTTCTAGTATCTTTTATTGGTTAAGCATGTGTCAGCAATATTCAAACTCCTGTCAATGACCTTGCCCTTGGTTTGCATTTTAACCGTATTAAAAATTAAGTCCACCATAAACATGCTGGCTGTATAATTCCCAGTCCAAATACTATCAATAATATTTTGACAATATCCTACTCTTCAGAAAACTCATGATCTCTCAAATTTGATACATAAATGTATGCTCGATCACATGGTTTTAAAACATGTAAACCTGTTGAATGGCTAGCATTATTATAAGCTGATAATCGGATAATGGTATTTGAATCTGTTAACATGAACGTGAATTTGGAAAGGGACCAATGGTAGATCATATATTTGTATTTAATTCAAAAATCAATAATGTTTGAGTAAGCTCTTGTGCAATGAGCAAATAGAACACATACACCACACCCAAGGCTGGATTCAGGATTATTTTTAAATATACGTTTTAAATTACCTGCGTCTTCCTTCAGTATGTGTGTGCGCAATGGTGGTTGTGGTGTGTTAAATATGAGTGAGGCGTATGATCATTGGTACAAACTTATGGAATCATTTCATTATCATTTATGACATGCTGTTTATCCTTTTGGCTTCTACTCAACCCTTTAGTCCAATATTTATTTATTTTTAATGTAGGACAGAAAAAGATAAGGAGGTAGAACACCACCTTGACGAACATTGAATTCTTATTAAGCAATATAGTAAATTCATGCTTATCAAATAGTAATCTACCAAAGGTTTAATCTACCAAATTTGTGTAGCTGAGGTCACGTAGGTCAGAAAGGTCAGATAAGTCAGGAATCTCTTTGCCCTTGTGATTATCTATATGAAGTTCCAAAGCCCTATATCAATTTTAACCTGTTTTATATATATAAATACAAGGATATATATGGATCCATTCCTATCCAGGTTTAAGTACTGCATAACCCAGATTTACCTCCCCCCCCATATAATAAAAATAAAAAATAATTAATCACTGATCCTAATTCTGTATTTTAACATTTCATGTATGGCATCCAAAATAATCTTGCATATTGAAATAAAAATAGCATTTTATAGATACGTTTCATTCTTTGTTTATTATTGTAATACTCATCATGCATGGGTCAAAGATTCCTGATATACGTAAAACAATAACTCAGTGACTTACTGTAATACCTGAACAGTTGTGAATCCTGTACGCTGTCATATGACTGAACTATACTCTATATGTATACTCTGCCATATATTCTCTTCAGTATTACTCACCCTTAGATTTATTGGGAATCAACCAATCATATTCTAAAATTGACTCCTTGACATATTCAAAATATGTCACAAACATCAAGAAATAGATATGTAGTATGTTACTTCCTCTTTCAAGGGAAACAGTAAATTCTTCAATCGTTGACCTCATCTGATAACATGACCTCAATTTCCTGCTGGTAGTGGACTGAATTCAGATAGGTCAATCTTGTCATGGTCGCCAAGGGTCTTTACCCTCTTGTTAATCAGTTAGGATCTGTTTGTTTTAGGATCTAGTCCTTATCTTCAACATCCGGAACAGTCCTTATTGATACTTTCTCATTACGTGGGTTGTCTCCCCTCGGCTTAGGGAACCATCCAAGTTGTTCAAAAGCCATCTTTCATCAGAATTAACGATCTCGATGACTCTCTTAATGCTAGAGGCAACCGAAGATGTCCTACAGAGCAGTGGTGGTGTATAAACCAGCATGGAGAGGGTTAATCTGTATGACTTGGCACTTGATTTAGATGAAGGAGCAAAGATTAAAATCATAACTTTCACCAGGATTGTTAGTTTTGTCGTACCATGGTTCTTTTGAGGTTCAGATCTGTCAAAACACTTACAATGTACCGCAGATTTATTGTTAAACAGATGCACACTTAATGTTGCAATACTTCATTATGAGAAAAGCCTGATGTAATTTGGCATGTAATTATTATAAGCGGTCAGGATCATAGGTCATAGGAAAACTTGTTAATTTAATAAAGTTTAACATCAGATCAAATCCTACACTTAACCCCTACCTAGACTAATGCAAACTGAGATGTATGATGAAATAACCTATTATTTAACCCTTTCACTGCTGGATTAATCAAAATTGCTGTTCTGTCTGGCATCTATGGTTACAAATAGCAGTTAAAATGTTAATGCAATCCATCACACACAAACAAAAAAAGAAATATCAACAAAAGAAAAACATAAAAAATAATTAAAAACATGTTCAAACGGTAAGCCTGCTATTTGGACAGACAAAGTGCAGTCACAGTGTTGAAACCTTACATTAGGCAGTGGAGAAATGACAGGAGAAACCAAGGAAGGCCAGTGAAGAAACAGTGGAGATATGGGCTGCATTTCACGAAAGGGGTGTATATTTACGCCGGACGTAAATGAGGTAATACAATCAACGTAAATGACCTAATACAAGCAAATCCGCATCATCGGCGTAAATATACATCCCTTTCGTGAAACGAACCCATGGTTATTAATTATACACCCCAGCCAGCTGATCGTGCCCACGGAACTCGGAGATAAATGTCATCAGCAGCTCCAGCACGTGGGTCATGGTTAGGTCATCACAGATAGCCGATGCTGTATCTATCAGGGAGAACAGTTGAAATACCACTACCAGCCACAGGTCCGGTTTCTATCATTCTATGTTAGGAACACGGTAGTGCAGAAAGTGATCGAGGACTTTTAAATGTACTTTGCTGTGGCATTCCTTCTCCGCTTCAAACATAGAAACTTTTGATGAATTTGTGTGCACTGGGATGAGTTCTGTTTGACTTCAAGATTATGGTCGATATTTGGAATCGAGAGATTTAATGTTTTTATGATGCACTTTTAGAGGCATTTTTAATAGTGTTCCTGGTTGTTAGATGATGGAGTAATTGAAATATTAATTTTATTTTATATATATATATATTTTTTAATACTATATTTTTTGCATGCTGTGGTTGCTTTCGCTATTCTCATCTAAAATATTGGATGAAATGCCCCAAAAAATACGTACTTTCAATGCATCAGTTTATTAAATACTCAATGAGGGCCATGTACTAAAAGAAACATTTCCATTTTCTTCCACAAATATTAACAATGAATCAAGATTCTAGTGGAAGAAAATGAAACCTAATCCATTACATTATGATGGCTTAATTGAATATTTTGAATCATTTATTGTAGTTACAGTACCGTAAAATTAAAATACATTCTATGCTGTCTTCTCATGTATTTCAAATAAAAGTCTTTGTCCATATCATTTAAAATAATAATATACCCATGAAATTAATTTCCTATAGGTGTTTTGTTCTGTTGATATATATGTTTTTCTTTTAATACACTTGAGATTACAGTGAATATGTTAGCGGAAATTAAAGTATTTTATTGGATTCTAAGATGTGCAGATGCACTCAAGTGATATTGAGGGAAACATACATTTCTTTTTTAGATTTTTTGGCAAACAAATGGAAGCATTTTCATTGGAGCGTACGAGTTTGCAGATACACTTAAATGAGAAAGAACGTTATATTTCTGTCGAGATTGTTTGGCAAACAATTGAAAGAATTTTCATTGGAGCGCACGAGTTTGCAGATACACTTACATGAGAAAGAACGTTATATTTCTGTCGAGATTGTTTGGCAAACAATTGGAAGAATTTTATTGGAGGCTATGAGTATGCGGATACACTGACGAAAACTCTTACCGAAACACTGGCAGATTCCTAATTGCTTTGTAGTTCTGGGTAGTTGCACTTCATCAAGCAAACGGCCATGGGACAAAATCCATAGATGACCCACTTCCTGGCTTGATTAGCCGCGAGATGGATCTCTGTGATAGATATATTAGAAAACTGGTAGCCAATCTCTGCGATCACCCTCATGGTGTTAATGAATCCCATGAAGGCCTCTCTTCAAACTGTTAAAGGACACTCCTCTCATCTTCATCGGTGTCGTCCGCGCTGGTGGTACCAAGTGGCCGAAAATGTGATTATCGTTGCACTCGATGCCTTGCCCTCATGCCTTTGCCACAGGATGAAATTTTTCTTAGATTTGTTGTTTTTATTGGGGTTGTTTGTTGTTTTTTCTTTTGTGGTTGCTAATTTATTTATTTGTTTTGTTTTTGTTTAAAAAAAATAATTAATGAAATATTTTCATCTTTATATTTTTTAGTTGGGTCCTTTTTTTTTCCTTTTTCTTTTCTTTCCTTTTTGTTATCTGAAGGAAAGCAATTTTTTTACAACAGCAGACTAAGAGTATCATAGTATGAATTGATGAATGTTTAACCCTCTCCCTGCTGAAGGCAAGTTAACTTGCCCGATCACATGCAGAAATAGAACACTTTGATTTTATTCAGCAGGGAGAAGGTTAAACATATATTGCTCCAGGCTGTCTCCTCACAATAAGCAGACCATTGCCAACCTACTAATATTCTTCTATCAGTCTACCATACTTCACCATCGACACAGACTTCACCCACTTCTAACTCAGTGGATACAGAGCTAATCAACTACGCCAGTTACGAGTCCAGCCCATCACCCTATCCTCGCTGTTTACACGCACAAATATGCTTTAATCCCATTTTTCTCAAAATTTATCGGCATTATCAATCAATGGCATTAATGATCAGGGGCCCTATTCTCTAAACTTTCTTACGAAATCCTTAGCATAAGAAGAGTTTGTAGCAATACTATATCATTAAGATCGTCGTACGATCCTAAGAACGTTTCGAGAATAGGCCCCCAGATTCACACATTCTGTGGACCTTTGGAGTTTGGAAACGCGGAAATATTCCCTCACTATCAAATTTGGATCATCGCTCATCGTTATTTCATACGAACAATATATCTCGTCAGTTGCTCGTTGTTATTTCGTAAGGAGAAGAATATATCTGGTCGGTTGCTCGTAGGTTGCGTTGTTCACTGACGTCTCTGGTCATTTATCGCTCTTGCATCATTGATCAATTTCCAGACATATGCTCGTTGCTGTGTTTGTACATCAAACAAACTTTACATCCATGGAAGCGTCTTTATAGTCTGTGGAGATCACAGTGATTAGTGGATCCAAGAAATTGAGGATGCAAATTCAGGAAATGTCATTTTGTGTGAGGGTTTCCTTTTCCTTTTTTTTATTTTATTTTTTTCATGACTTGGCACTTGTTATTTACAGATAAAAAAAAACAATTAAAAAAGATTTTGCTGATTTTTTAAATATTTAATAATAATTATTTTAATGTTATTATTTATTTTGAATTCAGTACATAGAATTCAGTATATGCTTTTCTGCATTTTATATATCAAATATATGTAGTGCTATGAGCACATTTTTGAGCATTTATCTGGAACAATATTAATGTGCATATTATTACATCAGGGGCTGATCCAAGGGGGGGGGGGGATCACCCTGCTTGTGCCCCTCCCCCCCTAG
>JAVCKZ010034895.1:0-12225 GCA_034780755.1 Lepetodrilus elevatus | reverse complement strand
ATATACAAGTAGCAGGCATTTCATATACAAGTAGCAGGCATTTCATATACAAGTAGCAGGCATTTCATATACAAGTATGCCATCTCGTTCTCAGTGTGTCACAGCAAGAATTGGTTGCATTTGAACAAATCTGTAATATATAATGATACATTAGAAATGTTGGAGTCCTGAAAGTCAGGGCTAAATTCAGATTGCTGGGATGTTATTTGTTTGGAATCACTATCTGAACCCCTACCCCGAGATTCAGTCTCACACACGGAAGCTACTCAACGCAAATGGCATGGATTGCAATGCCATTGTTTATACAGAAATGGAACACTTTAAAAGATTAGTTGACACAAACAATCCACGTTTTCCGGAGGATAATTAATAGATTGTAAATTCACCGTTAGAACACTGACCAGCCAACCTCGCGTGACAGTGTGACATCCGAATCCTGCTCCCTACGTGAAATGTCCTGCAGTCAATTTCCCCGTAAACTAGGACGTAATGGGAATGTAATGCATTTGTTGTAAGATAAAGCGATGTTAAAATACGATAAGCTTTAAAAGTAAATTCTATATTAACTACTGTATACAGGTTAATAAAATATTCTGTTTGTTTCAACGTTACACTATGAGATATGATGACACTGATCTGAAGGGGAAACTAATTAGTAGGATGCGTAATATTGAATCTGATATTGACAGGGAAGTATATATATGGAAACAGCAGCAATTCCGTGTCCATATACAGATATATATAGCGGACGTTATGTCTCTGACAACAATAAAGCTATATCTATGTATAGAATGGTATCAGCTGTCCATACTTGACGTACTTAAATACCCCGGCAGACCTATATTACTTGTGACACCTTTGACTATTTCACTAGCACAATGTATGCATAATTAACTAGCACAACATATGCCTGTTTGTAACTAACCTAAACGTATTTTACGAGTACCTAATAGTATATTACTGGTAGCAAGTATTTATAAGTATATCAATACCATCATGAAATGTATAAACATATTTCACAACTTGTACCACACATTATGCGGAGGTAGAGTTTTTGTATATAGATGTAGGTAATGCCGGTAGTTAATAGTTACCGTTAAGGCAAGCGGGTCGGGCTTAAGTGAAATTTGACAAATTTCAAAACACCATTTATAAACACCATTTATGTATCTCCGAATTAGACACAATAATGAGTTCAGTATTGATCTAACAGAGTTTACATTCTTAAAATACCAATAGCAATATGTAGAAAAATATATTCTAACAGTATTTGCTTTTCTGATGTGCCACAGACGAATAAGCCTCACAATGTACTATTGTACCCACCGTGGCACGACAAGTGATGTAAAGCACACTATGGTTAGTAGATCCCCTGTAGTTCTGATTTAGTGCAGTCTGTAATCAGTGCCACACACAAACATTGGATATCATATTTAATACAGAAATACTTCCCCGCGAGACCTAACAAATATAGAGTATCTACCACCAACTAAACTGCAGGTCGTAATCATTACACTTAATGACTACAATCTCCAGTATTACAAGACGAATCCATGCTAGTGTCTAGCAGTTGATGGCCTAGCATACACGCGAGGGTTCCTACAGCCTAGAGGACTATCATCATCTGACAGTGGGCCGTGATGGAGAGAAGCTCTACGCGTGAACACAACCAACTCCGCCGTAACCATCCAATGACCGTCGGATGTTTTACACCAAGAGAGGTGTTTGTATTACTAAAGCAGAGCAGACAACTTCACAATACCAGTACATGTCAGAGAATTAACAACACGTGCTACTAGACCTACAATACATCATATATGGTTTTAAGAATGTATTTGGTACGAAATGGACAAGATTATGGTTAGGAGATCGTGCTATCTATTCCGTGAGGCGCACAATATGAATGCATTATTACGAAGGAAATGAGATGTTCCAATCAGTTGAATGCTTCTATATGTAAGCCTGGGTTAGGAGAGTTAGGAGAGTTAGGAGAGTTAGGAGGGTTAGGAGAGTTAGGAGGGAGTGGACATAACATATAGACTACAGTGCAGCGAGCACGTTTCTTTACCCCGGTAGTGTCACACGTTTGTGAAAACAGATTCTATGTTTAATAATTGAAGTACAATTTTACTGATATAGTTTTTAAAAAGCCTATATACTAGTATACTCATACATTCCTTGTTAAAGTGACAAGATAATTTTTCCATGGTCAAAGATAATTAACAAAGTTATTACATATTCTGAAACAACTTTCAAAACAAATATGATTTCTCCCAGAGGTTTTACTAATCTAGAAATATGTTTCTGTAACAATTATGTACACCTTCCCTCAGACATCGGGTAAGCACCATTCTGACACAATGTCCTATACTTCCTTGTGTTCCCAGTACAATGGTGGTCCACGGACCAAACTAGGATCAGTCTATATATAGAACTAAGAACAGGGCAATGTTGTCATTATAATGGTAGATTTGTGCTTGATTTCCACTAGTTTGCAATACTATGCCGAAAACGAAACAATTTGTAATAGGGTATGCAAACATTATCTTGCGCTTTGACTATTTCATCATTATATAAAAAGATTGAAATAAATAGCATCTATAGATTATAAATTACCATCTTTTAATTATTTGACGAGATCTTTTGTTTTCTAATGAAACTAAAGTTAAATACCCATTGCGTTTTATCATCCCTATAACAACCCAGTAACAACCCAATTACAACTCTGCTATCCTCGAGCATGGCTTCAATATCCCATTGTCTCTGTACTTATACTGTAATCTGCTATGTTTATAGAATGCTTCTTCAATCTTCTCAAAGAACACACCAAAGCCATATCTTACACGTGGGCTGCGAAAGCTCATTTTCTGTTGGATCCAAGTGGAAGACGTAAAGGTCTGCGTTCCCTGAGAGCTATGTGCTGACCATCCAATGAGAGTGGCGAGCAGGAGGCGAGGGAGGGTGCAGTGGTAAGCCGTTGTCTTGTCGCCAGACTAGCATCGCATGGATACAACACGAGGGCTGGCTATTGATTGACATGTAAGGACTTGAGCACATAGTCCTCCTAGCACAGTCCACTCACAGACCGCAACTCGTAATGAGGTCTCACAGTCAGGCTCTTTTGTAGTTTCTTGCTAACTTTATTTCTTTGGTTAAAGTATTGTTGAGAAGTGAGAGAGCTCTCATTTAATTGCATGGTTTACTTTACACTGTGGCGGTGAAGTTATAAGGTTATAAGATCAATGGTGTTTGAAGATGCAGCTCATATGGAAAGTGTGACTATGGATGTGAACACGTCTGACACTGGGGGCACGGACCTGGATGTGGGGTCACGTGCCACACTCATCTGCATGTACACGGTGGTGTGTGTGACTGCGGTGGTGGGGAACACGGCGGTGTGCTACCTCGTGTTCGTCCAACGTCGCATGAGAACCGTCACCAACTTCTTCATCGCCAGCCTTGCTGTCAGCGACATGCTGATGGCCCTGGTGTGTATCCCCTTCACCTTCGTCGCCAATGTCCTCCTGGACCACTGGCCGTTCGGACCTGTCTTCTGTCCAGTGGTCACCTACCTCCAGGTCGTCGTCGTCTTTCAGAACGCCTACACGCTGCTGTCAATGAGCATGGAGAGGTACATAGCCATCATGTACCCCTTCCAGGCCCGCCTGGGCAAGCGGAAGTGTCTCTACGTCATCGCCATGTGCTGGATCATGGCGTTCCTGACTCCAATTCCCACCGCCGTCACCTCCAGGGTGATCCCCAGCACCAGTGACGACCTGAACGAGACGCTGTACCTGTGTAGGGAGGAGTGGTCGGACACGCAGAGGTTCTCCTACACGCTGACCATCATGGTGCTGCAGTACTTCGTGCCGCTACTGGTGTTGCTCTACACGTACATGAGGATCGTACACGTGGTCTGGCTGAAGGAAGTACTGCCCGCGGAGGCCGGGATGCAGGATCCAAGGAAGAAGGCAAGTCACGCACACCACTGTCTCAGTTAAATTATATAGAACATAGACATTATACATAGACATTAGACATATACATAGACATATAGAACATAGACATTATACATATACATAGGAATATAGAACTTTATTACAACATCGCTATTAAAACATCTCCATGGTAAAATTGTTTTCAGATGTACCTGCGATAAAATTGGTGTCAAATGTATAATTTGTATATAGTATCAAGCTATTGCCACATGTACTCCAGATAGTATTGTTGTCAGATATACCATAGATATACCATGTAGATCATTGCTGTCAGATTGTCGGGTAAACCATTTCTGTAGATGGTCGCAGTATAATATCGTGTAGGCTATCCCCGCTGAAGGCAACTGGAGATACACTAATGAACAGCGCTTTTGCTTAATCCAGAAGGGAGTGGGGTTAATTAAGTTCTTAATACGTGAACATGACCTACCCAAAATATGTCTCCCCTGTTTTAACTTAACGTTCCGACGCAAGACTCGACACTCTAATTTCCTATCAGATAGCTCAGATTAGGTCTCGTGCATGGAAACGTTTACCATCTAAAGTTGCATGTCCTCTAATGGAATAATATTTGTGGAGACTGCTACTATTAACATGAAAACTGACTGATATTACACACGGTGCTGCAGCCACAGGGGAATGATTGTCATAGCACTAATTAGTAAATACATGTAGGCGACCTCCACCAGGCTGAGGCATGTTCCAGTGCTCATACTTCACCAAACAGCTTTAGCAAACGTATCTGGCCCAGAGATTACGAAACTTCTTTCAGTACGATTTCAAGCTCAGATTTTATATGGGGATTTGTGAAGGAAATTATGATCGAGTTGAGCATGAATTCGTACTCGGGAAGGTTTCGTAATCTCGGGGCCTGGTCACGTACACGGCCAACTTCATTCTGCTCATTACAAGGTTGTAAGAACATATATTTTGCATCGAAATCATTTATCATTTTGGGATTTATTTAATAGAATGTTTAATGGCTAGATTATAACTCACAATGTTATTTAAGGTGAAATGAAAGGTCTTTAAGCTCCTCATTTGTGGACCTACAATACATATTCTAATATTACATAATAATAGTAAGAATAAATACGGAATAACCTACATATACATTATTTACTTCACCAGTTGCCTGTAAACTAACATACTATTTGAATAGTATTTAAATTAAAAGCCCCGGTGAAGTGCGTATTCATTATTCTTGGTGGTTCAGTACACTATTAAGCCCAACGGTTGATGTATGACTGGGTCACTGGCACTGTTGCGCTGTCCTTATGTCATGCAATCTACAGTATGATACTATCACCAGTGTGAATGATTCTCAAGAGTCAGATACTTAGAAGACATACCTATACATCAGCACGACACATCCGACCGCAGTGCAGCGGTACGCTATAAAACATCTTAGTATTAAAGACTATGGGGTTTTAATTTATACAACAGTTGAAATAGAAATATTGAAATAATACGTAAATCCATAACTAGCTAATACATTAGAGCTAAGGTAACGATATCAGCAATGCAATATTTCCATACAACCACAACTTATGTCAAACATGGTGGTCACGATGGACGAGCAAAAGCAAGAGCAGTGCACGTGTAATACATTCACCATCTGCAGACGCACACACATAATATTACTTTCATATTATTAATGAAGGTTTTCTCCGACATCAGTGATTTCCACAGGGAAATTAATTGCAAAAGTTTATTTGAAAGGATAAAATAAAGATGTATGCGAAATGTATGAGGTTGAGGATGGCATTTGCATTCATGAAGAGTACACGAGATCTGGGGGCAGCATATCGTATTAAAGGAAAGAATAGTGCAAATGAGACATTATAGGATTTGTGAATACAGTAATTGGTGTTTAAGGACAGTATTGAATCGCTGAGGACAGTATTGCCTACTCGAAGACAGTGTGGGATATTTGAGGAAGGTGTGGATGGGATAATTGAGGAAAGTATGGGGCATTTGAATAGGATATTGGACGTTCACACTATACTGTATGGGATTTCTGAAGACAGAGGACTATTTGGAATCAGTTTGGAATATGTTGGGACCGAGTGGCGCATACGAGGAACAGGTGAAGCAATGATGATGCGTGTACAACACGTATAGAGTCATTCGCGCACATCTTCTCATGTGCAGTCAATAGCATGGATACGATACCGGACGCGAAGGTAAAAACGGGCTGGTTTGCCGAAATCGACACAGTTGTTAGAAGGCGACCGGAAAAATACACAAATGAAGAAGAAGGAGAAGAAGAACGCGAGCCGCCGGGTGTGTCGTATGTCCAACGTCTACTGTGATATCCGGCTTTTAGGGAGGTATTATTTAAGACGGAATATAGCTGTCCTTTCATTATTAATATTGAAATGTACTCCAGAGATCTAACACAGTAAAACGCCTGTAGGAGACAAAGGGAGATTACTGGCACGTTAGATTACTCGCAGTGTATGACGTCCGCAACCTCCATTCTTCAGAACTCAGATAATCCCAACACTTCAGCTTCAGCTTACTGACTTGATAGGAGAAACTGTTTTCTTCTTAAAGCACAAAGTGTGTTTGACGAGTCTAGTGGCCCATGGCAATAATATGTCAAACAGATCGATCTATATTTCCTGAAAGAGTGACCGCCACGCTTTAAAGTTGACGTGGAGCAAACGTTACATAGCGTGGACCTGTCCTAGGGTTATGAAGATACTAGTACTAGTCAGAGAATGACGTTTTATAATCAGTGCCGTTTCAAATCCCATGTAAAAATTATATCTGAGTTCACATACTGTTTTACTTGTGATTTTAAGATAATTTCCAAAGGTGTAATGCTTGTCCTTCAAGGGCGTGGTCACAGAGGAGGATAACCTGTAATAACTAGCTAGGTGGCAAATAACAGGAATAACGGCTAAACCATATACTAGTACATAGAGGATATTACACGATGTTGTATTTAATATCAACTTTATGTCCCGAGTGGCATTATTTCACGAGGGACATGAAGTTGATATTAAATACAACATCGTGTAATATCATATTTATTTCCCCAGATGTGTTTTATTAATGTAGATTCAATCGAAAACAATGTTTTACTGATAGCCACGAATATATATGCGGACTAATAAGTTACCTCAAAATCCACTTTACTACCGTCCGAAAGATTATATAACAATGACACGTAGTTCCGATAAAATGTGTTGATTAACGCGATTATAGATTTCCATGCAAACTATTTCTTATAGCAATATATATGAGTGGCGAGAAAGAAGAACACTTCCATAAGTACCGTTATTAATTATTATTTCACAAATACATGTAGTACAGTCTGTCAGTGCGAGCGGTAAGGTGTTTACATGTTGATGTAAATATCGATCAGCTGATCGTGCTCGTGTGGTCGATAGGAACACATAGACTGCAAAAACTAACGATCAAGATTGAATTATATTAAATGCATTGGATTAACAACTAAGACATATGCAGAAATCATCAGTGAATATGTGGTTATTGGACGACTATCGCTGTGAATTGTTTTCAAACACATTCAAAGCAGTGAACATAAATTTCTAGAAAGTGCTAAAAACTGGATTATTATACGCTTTCCACGAGCAACAGGTGTTCAAGTTTGACATTGAGGATTCACCGATATATTGACAAGATAAATATAGTACTTATTATGTCTGAGAAGAAACTCATTCAAATTATTAATTTTGTTGGGAAGGTCGTTGACGTATTTTTATGTGTAGCGGCTGTAGCCATACATTCTAATCAAGCAGACGATACCATCGGTAGACCTATTAATTGTTGGGTTTCCAAAGATATCAGATGAATTAACTTGATATAATTTTACCATTTATTTTATTTATCATATACTAGTTCATATTCATGTTCTTAACTGATCAAGGCTGTTGTTGTTCGATATATTTAACTATCGATCGTGTTTAATACTACCAAAAGTAGTCCTGGCTATGCTGGCCGTAGTATTTCAACCAATGGGAACGCTAGAAACGGATACGTCCTACTAGGTGGATATCGTTTCGATACGTCACACTTTGAAACATCACGCTGGGGGTAATATACATGTAATTACATGTACAAGGGCAAGAACTGTAACATCTACCTCCAGACAGTGTGTGTCACTCCACTCCGTGCATGGCGTACGTCCGTATCCAACACGGCTAATTATTGTCTGGCTGTTTAACAGAATTTGAACTATAAAACTTAGGGTTTGTAATCATCTGTGCACTATACTATGTTGTAGTATAAACTGAACAAGGACATACTTAAAAATTAACCTTCATTCATGACAACATATAAAATTATATTTTGACTTCGATATAAATGTTGGTCTAGATTGTGTCTATATAGAATGTATATGGATGTAAACTACAACGAGGCCCGTTCTATTTGACTACGCACGTATGCATTTACCATAAAACTCGCAGCTAACCACAATTGGCGCCCAACAATACAGCCCGCTACCAGACACTGATATACATCAACCCTGAAAGTGAAACCTTTCGACCTTAGAGGGCAATTGAAAACAGTTACTATACAGGCTGGCGAGATATCGACACATCTATGACTGATAACGGTATATTTTTAATTCCTGACTTTATGAATCGATACTTCCTACTTTCGCTTTGGTTCGCGCCAATGATGCGTGTCACGGGAGGTCCTACACTGGGATGAACAGCGTCACGGTGTCAGGAAGAGATTAATGAAGGCATTGATACTGTATATGGTAATAATACTCTCCTTTCCAGACTTAGCATGCATTGTTCATAGAGATCTAGTTCATGTCTCCTGGCGAACACTGTGGAATAGTATTGTATTTGTACCACTGTTCTGGAAATAGCATGCTTGGTGGGTTTGGTGGCGGTGATGGTGATGTTGGTGATCTAGTCCTAACAAGCTGATTTTATTTATAGGAATACATTTTCTGGTCCAATTTTGAATATATGTAGTTTACATTGGTTACATCACATTAGTAGAACAATGAAATGATCGGGTCAAGTGATAACTAATATCTACTAGGAACAACACAGTATTGGGTGATAAACAACGTTAAACTTTAACATCAGGACAATCTGTTGTTGTATTTTATAGAACCGATTTAAATTCTGAGGAAATCTACATTTTCGTTGATGAAACTCTTCGGAACAATGGTAGCACCGCACAGTACCAAAACCTGTTTTCCTCCGAAGGTCGTACACGGAAGCAATCATAGACAGCCACACCTCCAACAGATAAAGCCTTGACAGTCCCCACGGGTACGATCTATCAGAGCGGTACAGTATCCCGTGGTCACACACGATGCCATCTTCACGGCCGTCACGATACACGTGAAGGTCGCCCGAGGGGGGCGTGTCTGCTAGCTTCTCCACAGAGACAGATGGAGATGACGGTCCTATGTCTTAGTCAACAACAGGAGCGAACAGAGCAACACGCTGCCGCTTCATGTTACCCGTGTAGGTTACATGTGACATCAGTGCCAGTACTGTACTACCAGGGACAATACAAACAACCCGGATAATTATGAACTTATTACACGAATTTCGTTGACAACATGTATGCAAGGCTAGTACAAGCTTCAAGAATCATTGGTTTTTATTGATATTCTATTGATATTTTATTGATATTGAGGTTATACTGCATAGCATCAATTTCTCTGACGCTGACAGTCTAATCTCAGTGATGGGACATTCCATGTTTTGGAATTGCTAAACAAAGTTATATAACAAGGATTGCTAAGTTATATAACAAGGATTGAGAAGAACGGGAAATCACGTCAGAATGGTCACTTATAATGATTCTTACTGGATATCCGGTCAGTATTGACCCCCTATCATAGTTCTATCATAGAACATACTGGAGAATCCCGTCAGCATACCCCTCTGATCTTGAATCTGTTACAGAACACACCGGGACATCACTAGATGTAGGAAACTAACTCGCCTCACATATTTTACAGACGCCTTGAGCAGACAACTATTACATGCAAACCGAGTTAACACGACCAACAAGTGATGAATTGGCCTTAGCACGACCAACAAGTGATGAATTGGTCTTAACACGACCAACAAGTGATGAATTGGTGTTAATGGGGAATGATCACTGCAGGAACACACAGAACAAGGGTATGGGTGTCACGAGGGCGCCCACATCTACAGGGTACCACTGATTTCCTGGTCCAGTAGTTTACTGAGTCCACTGTATCGACATCGCTGATCGTTAGTTGTGTTCAATATCCGCCCCTCATATAATGCAGGTACCGGGAGTTCAGACTAGATCATCGAGGTAATCGGTAAAATGACATCTTGATATACGAGAAACTAACCTCCTTCATCACGATGCTCGAAGAGAACCTACAGAACTGTTTAGCTACAGCATGCATAAGAGATCGCTGCGAAATCGCTATATCTCATAATGGATAGTAGAGCTTCGTGAAACCTAGACAAAGTTGCTTCGTCTCCACTATCGCACTACTAGCGCTCACATGGATATGAGCTGAATGCATATGGCCACAGACGTCTAGATTCTGGACTACGTGAAACCATACCCAGAACAATGTAAATATTTGTATAATTATTTAGTAATAATATCCATTCTTGTTTTCGTATATACATTGTTTTATTACACGTGAGAGTATTTCAGTAGTACGAGAAACAATGCCATCCTTGATCAGGATGCTCGAAGACGACCTACAGAAATGTTTAGCCACTGACTTGTGACAATGTATGGAATGTACCCATACCAACGGATCTCCATATTCTACTGTCGCAAAATGACAAACAATACCCTTAATACCTTCACAGTGCAGCAAGTTCAGTCCTGGTTAGAGTTTCCCGAAGCTCTCGTTTCCTTTCTGTAGATCGCCATGCATTAGAGATCGCTACAAGATCGCTACAAGATCTCTACAAGATCGCAATGCCAATGGCTTCGTAGTGGATACCCAGAACAATACATGTCTCAATATTTGAACAATTATTTGGTCCTAAATCTATGTCTGTTCCTTTAAATACACTGTTTGATTACACGTGGGCGTCCTATTATTTCAGTAATACTGATGTCTATCATAACTATCATCCCTCAATGGCGTAGTTTTAAGAATACGATATGGCTATTTCCTTTGGTTATTGCTGTCGAGATAAGTGGACGGATTGTGGAATGTGGGCATTTCATTGAGATGGGAAGAAAAAGTCGTCTTGCAGACTGAAATGATGGAACTGATATCACAACTTGACTTTGTGCGGACCTTTGGCAGGACCAACTGTCATGTGGGAATTGTCAATTAACAGGTTCCTTATAGGTTTGTAGCTTCAATCTGACTTCCTGGCGATACTGTGTCCAATGTGTGCCTAGTCTGAGATGAAGTTAGTCGCTCTATGTGGCTTTGTATAGAGCTCAATAACGTTCTATCAGAGTCTCAAGAAGAACTAAATGATACAAGACATACACAGATATCAAACACTCCCAGGCGTGATTCGTCTGCTTACATGCGAACTAGATCTACAACGAGGCTGCCACAATAGACAAGTGGCAATTACTGTTGCAAGCCCGAGTTGATCATGTTATTAGGAGACCGTTTAGACTTCAGCATAGGCAGAATCCTTTCTAACGTACCTCAAATGTGCGACTGAAACTGTGTCAAAAACTGACAGCATTAATACTGGTCTAGTGACATTCTACACTGGCTATTTTGACCACATTTTTAATAAGAGCGACGTCGTTTGAGGTAGTCGACGTTGAGGTATTCAGTAGAGAACTACGAGTAGAGCTGTGAAGTAGAGCCATGGAGTAGAGCTTTGAAGTAGAGCTATGAAGTAGAGCTATGAAGTGTCGTGTATTGCACTTCACGTCGAATCTGCCAACGATGCCGCATGTCGCATTTCTTCTGGGAAGTAATTATCTGACTAACTCGTTACTGAATGCATTGCAATTTGATTCAGAAATTGCACAATGTTGAGTTAATTCCATGTAATTTTATCGATGATAATTACATTGCTGCCCAGAAATTATCGGGACTTCTAGCAGCAGAGTACAGCCCAATACATACAATGCTAATTAGTCTATATTACCTGAGCGCAAGTACACTATTTGACGATACCGACTCCGTGGTGTAAAGCTTTGAGCGCCCGCCCGGAGTGCGAAAGATCGATGGGTCAAACCATGATCGCGTCATACCAAAAGACGTTAAAAGATGGGAGTTGTCGTCCCCCTGCTTGGC
>JAVCKZ010034784.1:10000-19325 GCA_034780755.1 Lepetodrilus elevatus | reverse complement strand
AGTAGTAGTAGTAGTAGTAGTAGTAGTAGTAGTAGTAGTAGTAGTAGTAGTAGTAGTAGTAGTAGTAGTATCATTGTATCCAAATCCAGTTGTAGAGTGGTTCATGAAGTTTAGAAAGGAATACCCAAATAATTGTTCAGCAATTTATTATTTTCTATACACACCGTTGCTCAAGCGCAATGAGAACTATTGGAAACAATGTTCATGCTAATATATTAACCCATGGTCTACTGATTATTCTCATTACGCTTTCCGTACGTCAGTCTTTTGCACGCCATGCAATGAGGAAATACCAAATAATGGAAACTTTGTTGGAGTGTTAACGATGTTTGTCGAGCATCATATTTAATTAACCATGTCAAATTATGGTGCTTTCAGTTATTCTTAGGAAACGTTTCATATTTCTGGAGCTCCGTTGATAATTCATTTATAACGTTTCTCATATGGGTCAAGAGAGCTGTTGACATAAGATCTGGAAGATAGCAACCGTAAAATATTATATCTTCGTGTTTGCGATATAAAATAAATCTCCTCAGTATAAGGACATTTGTTCTAGCTAGTTACCAGGTGGTTACGTTCAATTTCATGTTCTTCCGGAGTCTGATAATTATGTTTGCAATGGAATTCGCAAGGGACTCAATCTGTATTTGTTTTCAAGATAAAAGAATAGGAATTTTCTAATTCAAAGTGAAGAAATTCAATTATCTCCAATTTCGGTTATTCCGTTAACTGAGACACAGTTAGCATGATAGTAGGGATACTCGAATTTGATGCCAAAATCGATTCCGTTTAGTCCTCGTTTATAGCTAAATTACGATTGCTAGCTGTAGAGCTTTAAACCCGACAGGATCAATTATAGGACATAAGAATGGTCCCCCCCCCCCTCGCACGTCGATAAAACCCTGGTTTTGTTCACATCCTATATTTAGAGACATGGAAGGACTGAATAGTGCACTGGTAACACTACGCACTGGACTAATATAAAGTTCCAGATGGAATCTCTTCCAAACCGAATTAAAACTATATTTGTAATACATTCATTAGATATCAATATCAAGTTATAATTGCTTCTCAAATTTTGATCGATATGGCACAGCTTTAAAAAATATAGATTTTTAAAAAAGATTCCGTCTTCAATTCAATTAATATTACACTTTCTAACTGTTTTCAGTTCTGTCGTAGAAACGTATGTAACCGATGAATTCCCTGTCGATTACGGAATGTTTCATTCTAAATGGTGATTTAATTCGAATACATCTAACTTGGACGAATAACAACAGTATGCTGCAGTCTAGACATATCCTAGTAACTAAGATTTAGTCTGGACAGATGACAACAGTAAGGCTATACTATATCTGTAACTATGACAACAGTAAGCTATTGTATGGATATGTTACAACATGAAGCTATAATTTGTAACCATGATAATAGTAAGCTACATTCTAGACATACTAAGATATAGTATGAACAGATAACAATAGTATGCTCTAGGCTCTAAATATGTCGATAGTAAGCTTTAGTCTTGAAAGACTACTACAATAAGCCATAATTTATAAATATAACAATAGTAAGCTCTAGTCTGGACATATAACAACAGGGTATCCGTTCACGAAGTTCTCTTATCCAATGCTCCCTTTGCCGATGGCTAATACACTACAAAGAGAGCGCTATCATCTCCTATTAGCGGATAAGAGAGCTTTGTGAAATGATACCCATATTTACAGCTAAAAGTAAATCTCAGTATAAGGACATGTCGTACACATAACTGTCACACGTTAATAATGTATGTGGCTGGTGCAGTGATTTGAAGTCCGTGGAGACACGGTGTCTGGTCCTGGTGGATGCTGATGTTGAGGAAGTAGAGCTAGCTCAGACTCGACGTCCACGAGTACGGCCACCAGCTTCCGGGCACCTTTCCGTGCTCTGGCATCCACCAGTAGACTGTAAGAGACTATTTAGTACTCCAGTCGTGATCAGGAAGAGACAGTGAGATACAAGAGCTCTATGATCTATTAGTGGATATCACTTCACGAGATGCGCACAGGTTGGCAGTTTGACTCACAGAGTCTGCAAGACTTTCTTGTTACCCATGTGTCTACATCGCTTCCGTAATCTCATAATAATGTTTGCTATGTTGGCGTGTGAAGCGTAATCCGTATGTGTTTTTGTGATAAAAGGAAGACATTCTACATCAACTCTAAGCAATTAAATTATTTCCAATTGAATTATTCTTTGAAGTGTCAAAGGGGTTGCTGCTGTTCAATATGTTGATGTAAAATCGATTATGTTTTGTTTCGGGAGCTTTGTATTAGTAATACGAGTGCTTTAATGATATAACAGATGCAACACTCCTCTGAGGCTGAGCTGGTTTCGAGATTACGAATAATCTTTGAGTACCTTTCCACGCTTTAACTCAAAGCTTTGTTAACTATCCTTATTTAAAATTTGATGTTGAGCATGATGATGACAAGGATGATGAACACTACATTTCGTTCTACAGTTGGCATATAGAAGCGTTACTAGAAATCAAGGACATCTGGGATAAAGCCGTTGTTATTCGGTTTAGAATTACCTTCCAGTCCAGTTTCGTCGGTCCATGGTAAAATTTTAATATCGAATTGTGGATTTTATCCGTTTGATCATGATCATGCCTGTTTACGTGTTTTCGGTTGGTTTCTGTGTCTGTTCTGTGTGTAACTCACTTAGTCAAGCCATACTACGTGACATGTGTCGATGTTTTTGTGACAGCTGTCATAGTTTATCTCGATGGGTGGCACGACAAGTTGCTGGGACTCGAATAAGTACGTTCGTTCATCTCAATTAACAAGACTGGAGTATGTCATTTTCACTGCTTGACAAGGACGATAAGTACTATCTAGAGGCAAAGTTGTGTGTGAATATGCATAAAGATATATTTTCCAGTTCTCGTAAAGTTTGCTATAATGTGGATAGAATTGTTCTCTGCGGTAAGAAATTGGACGAAATATTTAACAATAAAATGTTTATGGCATGCGTGCATGCGATGTGTTTTGCTGAATGGCTTTGAATGGCGTTGTCTATATATGTCGATCATTGGTTTCTATTCTCATGTGTCTCTCCTTGTTAAAAACATTTGTAACATCGTATTACTGCATAGGATCATGTAGCAATTATATGAAACCATTGTCAGATATACTACCAATGAGTACCATTAATTCAATATTGTGTTACTTAACTTAACATGGTAGTTGTTCGCGTTGAGACCAAAGACGCCTCTTCACGCTCGTATCGCTCGGTAATTAGTTCACGGGAGTGAATGACGCCAATGATACGTTAAAATCGATTATGCATTATGATAAATATTGACAATATCACTGGTTTATACCTTATTAGTATTCTATAAGTTTGAGTATTCAGTTATCTGGTCTAATTTTCGCGAAATAGTTTATACTATAGTAGTCACAGAGTAAAGAGGGACGAACGCCAAGACGTAACCAGGACGTAACGTAACCCTCGATTTAAGCCCAGACTAACGATACGACCCTTTCGTGAACTGCAAACCTGACTACAATAAGTGTCATTGAAGCGTACAAGTATGACGTGCCTCAGTAATGGTAATTACAAATTATTCTTTAATTTATCAGTATATGTTTTTCTTTTTTGGCTGGAAACTATTATATTTATTGTGTGGGCCAAGATTGATGTCGTCTTCCTATGATTAATCAATACCAATTATTCTACAAAATATAGAATACCTTGCATTATTAACGAAGCACATGTTATCTAGTTAACACAAACGCCTTTAGCAAATATTTCTTAAAGAAATGTATAATTGCAAATCGCGAAGTCTTTCATCCATACGACAGTGTTGACTGATGAGTGTTTAAACATTCAAGTATTGATCAAATGTATTCGTTATACAGATTTGTTCGTTATTTATCCATATAAACGATGATTCAGAACTGTGAATGTACATACTTAAGTCCATAATTGAGAATTGTATTGGTTACATATTTGCACTGACGCTTAATTTATTATTGATAAACAGACATAAATGTACTTTAAAGTTCATATCATAATTAAACAAATCTTTGAGAACTATGGGCTGTTCATAATATATATTTCATATCCTGCAAGTAGTATTTTTTATACCTACACATATGTTCTACTGCAGTTGACTTTAAAGAGTATAGGTTCACGCCAATGTTGGCGTCAATCATCTTATATACTAGTAAAATAGACTCGGCCAAAGTCAAGCAATAAAAAATAGCAACATACCACAACAACCGATGCGTCAATCAATCATCTTAGTAATGAGTCAGAGAAACTGGACTTAGAACCACCACGAGTACTGAACACTCTGAAGTTACTGAAGCGGAAGGCCTGCGTGTGTGCACCCTATTTTCATTTCTGTTATCTTGTAAGTTTTTTTGTGTGCATAGTATCAACATTTCGTACCGGTAAGTAAAGGTGATGTTATGCACTATGATCGACAGTAATTGTAGGGGGTTTTACTGTACAACTTCTCTCTATATTCTTTCGATGTCTAAATAGTATAAATCTGCTTTCTTTCCTTAAATATTTTGACATTCTTTTGGAAACTTTAGCGAAAGTAGTGAGTGTCTAAATATCCATTTCGTATCGCCTTGGCCTAAAAACATGCGTAACATTTTCATAGCCATACTATACGAATCTTTAAGAATGTCGTACGATCGTAAGAACATTTCGAGAATATGCCTCCTGTCTCTTTTTGTTTGGAACATGTTTGTTTCGTATCGTCTTGGCTTAAAAACATGCGTACCTTAAATACGAATATTTAAGAGTGTCGTACGATCGTAAGAACATTTCGAGAATAGGCCTCCTGTCTCGTGTTGTTTGGAACATGTTTTGTTTGGTTATTCTTCTTCTCGTTATAGTAAGCTCAGATTGTATTCCGTTACGACCCCGGGTATCACGAGATATAGTGGTCAATTTGTCAGCATTGTTTATGACATCGTACAAATCACGAATTGTATGACATTAATTGACATCATTTATCACCCAATACTGTGGATCAAGCGATAGTATTAGACTTAGTAGATGGTATTGCTTCCAGATGTATTTCATAATCAGTTATTGGTCAGTTAATGTCAGCTGATCAAGTACTGGGGTAACGTGGTGTCGATACGAACATATGGTAAGTCATACAACGTTCCATGTATAATTTGCAATGATAATCTGCATACAGTATTCTTACTAGCATATACATTTTCTAAAATTATATTTGTATGACCTTTATGATAGGAAATCGCTGCAATATTGTCTAAAACGGCGTAAAATATTCAGGTTGCGCTCCCTATTGCTGTATACCTTATTTGTACGTGTATTGATTATGTTTTACTGCACATTCGCCGGCGATTCTCTTCTGAAACGTCTTAACACTGTAATACATCCATTACAATAGTAACGGTAGAATCTCAGAGCAGCTTCTTAGATACCTCAGCTGCTAACACACGGCTTGTCTGTCGGAGCACAACCAGGTGCACTAAATAAACACTTGTTTTACTTACTCTTAAACATTTAGGTCATAATTGGAACTGAATTCAATTTATCTGCCTCTGCAATCCGTGTGCCTGTTCAGTGATATGTGCATGATCATACGAACGCACGTTTCCCAAGTTTTTCTTGGTAGAAAGTTATCACAAACGTTAAATGTCTGATGTGAGGGCTATGTGTACGTGCATCTGTTGCTGATGTTCATGCCGTGCTGCTCAATCTGTTATCCTATGCACAGCGGAAGTAATACTTGTATTTACAGTCAGAATTCCTTCTAGCTTCGTATCTTAGCTGAGCATTGAAGAAGCATTTAGAGCTACCTGTATGTGTTATTATCTCAGTGACAGACGCAGTAGTTGAGTTGGTGTTTTATGGAAATATGCACGATGCTCTGTTATTCGAAACAGAGCTGTTATAGTGTTTGGTAGAAAGATGTCATGGTGCACATTATTTGTCAATGTAGAAATACTAAAGTGAGTACTTTGGTAGGAAATATGGTGCATATTTTTGATACATAGATGTTTGATAGTAATATGGGGTGCAGTGTTTGATAGAAATATGATGTGTATTGTTTGATTATAAGTATGGTGCAGTATATGATATAAATATGGTGCATACTAGTATTGTTTTATACAGAGATCGTGTAATGTTATATAGCAATATTGCCATATTGTGCAGCGTTTGATATACACATGGTGCGTATTGTTTGATACAGATGTGGTACGGTATTTGATAAAAACAATATGATATATATTGTTTGATACAGAGATCATGTAATGTTTGCTAATAGTGCCGTGATTGATACACAGTGCAGTGTTTTATAGAAATATTCACCTATAAGGCCTACGCATTCCCAAATTATGAAGACATATAAATGTACTTCCTACTTATGCCTCAGAACTGTCTATGTCTGGAGAATCACGTTCTGCTCACATGTCGTGTGTAATGCAGTGATCTAAGTATGCATAGTGCGTGGGCTCCAGTTTCTGGTGTGCAGTCTTTGAATTCTGTGATCATGAACACTTCATTCCACGCAGGGGCTCCAATCCATGGTTCCACGCGAAGATAGCTTCGGAGTTTATAGAGTGTACGTGTACAGTGCACTCTCAGCCACTGCATGAAGGTAATTGATATTTCTGTCAACAAACGCGCGGATAAGACGCAGCAATGAGTGTGTGAACATGCAGCTTAATATCAATATCAATATGTGAGTTTGAACACCTGTGTTTTCTCATCGTAATATGGCACGCGATTATATCTGGATTACTATGGCACTTAGGAGGCCTGTCCTTGGTCGTGGATAAGATCTTTGTGATGATCTATCTCACTCTATCTTTCTCGGTATCTGTCTGCCTGTCTGTCTGTCTGTCTGTCGCCATTTATGCTCCAAAGGTTGCTCATGGCGGTACATTATTACCACGGTCAATGCGCAGTAATTTCATCTTCTGAACTCCCTGAGGAATATACAACCCAAACTGCCATTTAAGGCTCTAGAAAGTTTACATTCCATCTCATCCTACCGGGTATCCATCCACAGCTGACTAGACAAGAGCAGTGTAGAAATGCGCATACTGGTTCATTTAATTCATTCATTCATTATATATAAACTAACTTGTTGGTTTGCATTGTTATATGCTACAAAACTACAGCATGGTAGGAAGAATCTATATATGTACATGCCATGATCGTACATATGTTTTATCATAATTAATGAGCGCAGTTAATACTTGGCTTACATTTTAGTCATGCAGTGTTGCGTGCTTTATGACAGTGTCTGCTAGTCCATGGTGTCGCCAAACAGTGCTTGCAGGTCATCACTACTCCCGCCAACACCAGCGAGGTGCCATCCCTTGACTGTATAGATGGCCATTTACACCTCACTGGAACATTTCAGTTCTGTGACCACTGCTTTCGTGAAAGTAGGTTATTTATAATTAAATTTAGTCTGTTGTCGTACAGTAATCGGCGTAATTCTCGCCTGCACATAGAAATCACATTTTATCAGGCGACAAATCCTCTTCAATATCAGATTATTTCCTTCTACTAAATATAGTTCATAAAGAATCCGGTGTCTAATTGTTTAAGTAGGGTGTCGGAATATTTTGAATAAATTGTTGATATAAACCGTTAATATTTAATATAAAGCATTTATATTGCTTTTCGCTTTCTGAATAATTTGTGAATAGCATTTGAAAGTGATAAACCTTTGTCTGGTATGTTTGCCACCACTGTCACTGACGTCAGAACATGCTCCTTCCTTGGCAACAGCAACATATGTTCATTCTCCTGGTCTTCATTTGCAGTAACGTATATTTCACTCTACGGTCCTTCTAGGTCTTACTAAGTAAATACCAGATACAAATCTGTATGTTTTCAAACTTGATCAAACATGGTCAGTATCATCTGCGTGTGTTTCATCACTAGAGTTGATTTAACATTCGTTGAAAAAAAAAATGTAATTGCTTAGAACAGCCTTACTTTAAGGAACAGCCTTACTTTAAGGAATCTATTGCTGGCAATCACAGCGGAATCTGTCTTTGGCAAACAATGGAAGCACTTCTACGTGCTAAGTGCAGTGTTTAACTAACCCGCAGACTCCGATCGACTGCCTATCTAGTTTAATTACCACGAAGCCTATACCAATACGATCTTCCCTGAATATTGAGTAGATGAAAGCTGTACGTAGATCAAACAATATCACTCGCTCAATACGTAATAATTATGGTGTCTGTAGCATGTGCGTATGCACCAAGAAGTAGTACACGTAGACGTATAATAAAAGGTTAATCGTTCCTCTATGTATGTTTTGTACTTTTCAGTATTACCATATATGAACATATACCGAAGAACGTTTCATCGTAGATTGTATTGCAGTTCTCAATAGTTCTCAGTAGTTGTTCACCATGGCCATAGGTGAACTTTTTACACGTCTTATATTTAGTTTACTTGATAACACACACACACACACACACATACACACACACATGCATACACACACACACACACACACACACACACACACACACACACACAAATACACACACACACACACACACACCAAGAAAGGCCGGGCTCCCTATAATTCTGTATTGACATAGGAAGATACTATTTTTTATTCGAATCAATATTCTATTATCATGACTACAAGGGATTGTGGATCTGTACGGGTTATTAGCTGTTCCATCGCCGTCGAGTGTTAAGCAAACTCGTGACAAGTACAATGCAAATTAGGGCCATGGAGAAATAGATCCCTGTAACGGTACCCCTGTAACATACAGGTGTGATATATAGTCATACAAAACACATGGTGTTATAAAAAACAATGTGTTATATTAGCATTCCGAAGTACTGCGGTATAGGGCGATGAAGGCAACTGACCATAAGACCGCACACAATAACTGGAATATGTACATTCAGGAAATCGCTCAGTACCTCTTGGTCTCCGTCTACCGCCAGATCAGCTCGTGCTGGGAAGCTATGTACACGAATGTGTTGAGAGATCCAGATGCTATTTCGCCTTGGATTTGTACTGAAGAGAGTTGGAGATTGTAGCGGAAATATAGTTCGCCGCATCAGCTGAATGTTAAAGCTTGTGTGTCATTTGATGTCAGACAGTTCAAGGTAAGTTGACAGTGTGTGTATCGATAATAGACGAGACGGTCCGAGGTCACAGACGCATTACTTCTGTTATTTCACGCAACCAATGACAGGCCGATTTGTTTTGTCTTGTGGCAAATCAGTTTATATGGAAATGTGCGTTCAGATTCAATTAAGACTGATAACGTCAATGATGTCATTACCTTGCCTACAC
>JAVCKZ010034784.1:0-5000 GCA_034780755.1 Lepetodrilus elevatus | reverse complement strand
TGCCCTTGGGATGATATAGTCAAGCTATTAATCTTCCCGTTGAAAGAAGTGATGTACTCGTCATAATGTATCTAGCTTGAAGCAGGTATTGTTCTTAGATCTGAAATGAGTCATGGAAAAATATGCCATTACTCATTTCAGGTGCAAGCTAGATACATTATGACGAGTACATCACTTCTTTCAACGGGAAGGTGAATTGCTTGACAGAGATTATCCCCAGATTAAGAGAGGTTTCGCGACACTATGGTTACTATTACGGATACGGTTAGCTCATTAGCTCTCTATGAAAACAGGTAATACTCCTATATTGAAGTAGATGATGACCGTGTATGGCGGATAGGATCTTTAAGTTATTGCCATTCTTATCTTGTTTAGTTAATGCAAGTAATGTCGTTAACTTGAATCTATGTTGAATCTAGTTGGATAACATCATCATGTTCATTCGGTAATATTACACACGTACCAAAGTAACTATACTGTATACTTACACTCACGAATTCATGTTCTTATTGGAAACAGGGCCACAGTTGTTGGCATTATGTATATTTTTTAAATCGGAAAATAAATCTAAGCGTTGATATGATACATTTTCTCGTTTTGAAAACTACGGATATGTGTTTTACATCAAAGGAAGTCATGATTGGAAATTCAGCAAATGTCACAATAGTCTAGCCATCATAAAGGCTTACTTTTAGCTACGTTTACGAGGTAGCACCAGTGGAGTGGAGTGCTCCATATTCACAGAAGGAGCAATCAAAAGTCGCAACTTAATTACCTTTCTCGGCACAAACTCCATTGGGAAATCCTTGTGTGACGGTAATGGAACTATCGCTGAGCATTCTGCTGACCCGCTGTTTACACAAGCTATTAATTATTTAAGTGCATATCTGTAGTATATAATGGATGGTAAACCTGGGTATGTTTTGCACGGCTTGGGAATATTACTACAGTATCGAAGTAATGGAACGAAAGTCAGTTGCTTCCATACAAATATAAGACCAGTTATTGTCGCTTGGTTATAATTGATGATATAAACGGCAATTAACTCGTTGAAACGGCAGATTATTTTGCACACATCCGTGTGTGTGTGTGTGTGTGTCTGTGTGTCTGTGTGTGTCTGTGTGTGTCTGTGTGTTTGTGTATGTATATGTGTCTTTTTAATGTTTTCTATCTCTGTGCGTGTGGTCTGTTGGTATAGGTTGTGTGTGTATACACTTTATTCACAATGCGTTTAGTAAATATTGATTGTAAGATATAGCAATTAAATTTGCCTATAATTGCATTGGAGTTGAATGTCTGTCAAACATATATGAAGTGTCTTCATAATTATGCAATTGTCGAACAAATTACTCTTTTCTAGCTTCGTTAAGCATCTCACATTCCCTGAGAACGTAGCTTCATTTTCACTGCTCATTATTTGATCTGAAGTCTGAGATACCAGGTCGTAAACAGGAAGCACAGGGCTAAGTAGTATGGGCATTGATCGTAAGAAACACATAGCTAGACTAGACCAAATAGAATAGGGGTGGTGAAAACAGTTTCTAATGAATGATAAGCGACACAGCTATTTGTTTATATAAAGTGGATAAGAGCAAGATATACTTTCATAATCACCGTCTCATTAGTGAACATCTTAATTACCGCAGCTAGTCGATACCTGGGCCTGTCAGCGGAAATACGTCGACATGAGACTCTGGTACGAGACTCTGATATCGACACAGCAACGTTCCTAATGGGTAAGCTTCCTGATCCATGACTAGGGAAGCGTGTTAGTGGCGATGCTCAATTGGACCCCGGAACATAAATTGATCCAGAGCTATCATGTTTCAAATCAGTGATAACGGATCATGTTAAATGTGAATTATAGCTTAAATGTCTTCGTCTTTGCGCATCCTGTTCAACGTAATCAGCCGTATAATAGATCCCAATTCACTAAACAACTAAACTAAACAACGTACCGTTCGTGTTCGCAGCGCTAAAATACCGGGACATTACTATAATAGCTTTGTAAACTGTTTTATGAAGATAGTATACATCATTGTGACAGACAGTCGCACTATACTACTGGGATGTTCCACATACGAATTAGCATACGAGACGCATACGAATTAGCTGACAGTACATGGACATACCATAGTGATTCCATGCTCGCCCATGAGCTGGTCTTATGCGGACCTTGTATGGACATGTACATATCATCTTCAACTACAGTATGTGGAACATTTATCTAGGATGGTTGTGTTCAATGTCGTCATAGCTCCACAAGATAGGGTCAAGATCGGGTAGGTTTCTGTCACCAAAATAGCTCTACAATATGGAGTAAAGGTCGGATAGTTCTATGTCATCATATAGTTCCACAAGATACGGTTAATATCTGATAGTTCTCTGTCATCATATAGTTCCACAAGATACGGTTAAGATCTGACAGTTCTCTGTCATCTCTGTTAATCGGGAGACAGATAACTATAAGTAGACGTCTGGACCATATTATGTGTTCGTCAGCACATCCGGTAAAACTATAAATGTCTATTTAGTATGATGTTGTACATAGAGTCTCGGCCTCACGGTTATTGCTTTGAATTAGTCCAGCGGAATTGGACTTGAAATGTATTCCAGTTGTGAATTAATATAATAATAGAGTAGAGCGGATCTCTCTGGCATATATACTTTCACTACGACCCAATATTTCTAATAAATATATAACAGTATGATAGAAAATATGCCTGCATCACTCATGCCTTTACAATCATTTTTCCTTTGCCATTCTCAGTTGTCCAACATATTTGTTTTTCAGAATCATCTTACTAATATCATCCTAGTCCTTTCGTCTCTATGCAGTGGGCAACTGTGCCAACTGAACCTGTTTTTACTTTTGTGATAATTCGCCTTTTCTAGTTCAATATGTAGCCATTAACCATCGTTCTGCTAGCACAGCGTAAACACGCCACTAGTTCAACGTCTCTTATGATCAGGAAGCTCAAGTCCTTTCAAACTGGTAAACGAGTGTTTACAGTACAGCAGCTCCATAAAGTTGTTCTATTTGCTATCAAACAGTCCCCATGCAATTTGTATCATTCTATATACTAGTACTCAAAAATAATACCAAACTATAATTTAAAAAATATATGTTCAGTCACTTTTAATTGGATCAATGCTGTGAGCAGGAATTCATGGATTGCGCGGTATTACTATTTATTGTTAGTGGTAGTAGTAGTAGTAGTAGCAGCATCAGCAGCATCAGCAGCAGCATCATCATCAGCAGCAGCAGCAGTAGTAGTAGTAGTAGTAGTAGTAGTAAATTGGAGTAGTAGTAGCAGCAGCAGCAGTAGTGATAGTGGTAGTGGCCGACCTCTTAAACATAACGTGAAAGCTATCCTCTAGTCGGAGTATACTTGGTCCACAAAGCTCTACGTTCCCAGCCTCTGCACCGTGTGACTGATCCTGTAGATATATGTATATTAGCCTGCTTGTAAACGCTACACTACGCTGTAACATCAAGAGACAGTGTACAGTCAAGTCATAATCCTTAGCATGTGAAGAATGCACTGTCACACACCAGGGGGAAATGGGGCCTTTGATACTGTTTAATGCTTTACTTCATCAAATGATTATATGCATTTTTTATCTGAGTTAAGCTCTGAGTATTGCAAGTCCATATAAAGTGTTAATATGATGCCTATACGTCTATCCAGTAATTATATGGACAGTGGTGAACGATCGTCTATATTCAGGGGCATTTCCGGTTCTCCTAAGTGCACGGGTACTAGGCTTGTCTCGGGTTTGATCCATATCGGCTCTGGCAAAAACACAAGCATACCAAACATTGGAAAATCTATCCGACAAAGAACATTCCATGTCTTCGCCTAATTGGCAAAAAGAGTTATTGAGGTGTTTTTTTTTACAAAATTAAACATGATCTAGTGAGGCGGTTTAAATTAAACACTGAGAATTCCACGTTTTCAATCTAATTGGCAATTATTTTTTCCCATTCATGTTTGGACAAAAATAAGATCTAAAGATGAGGTTATAAATAAGCATAGTTAATTTAAGTTGTCTGTAACAGCATTCAATCGAATTAACCAGTGGGTGGCGTATTCAAGGTTAGAACTATTTCAGGTAAAGGGAATGGGTTACAGAAATCTAGAGCAGCACTATGGTCTGGTGCGTATAGTATGTATATCAATGGAATCTGTCAGGAGACAAGCAACGTTCTGTAGTTGGGGTTGAGTGTGTAGTCTCCAACATAAGAAATACAGTATGGGTTTTCATCAGGCCTACCACGAACAAGGCTCCAACAGAAGAAAGAAAAAAACACGACTAGTATTTCAACACGTGAGGAAGTATTATTGATTGATTGTTTGTTTTCTTCACTTGGCATGCTTCCCGAATCACATATATTTTCCTTTCCAAAAATAGTTTATATATATAAACCGGAAATAGTGAGAAAACGACAAAATGTAATGGAAAAAACCCAGATAAAGTTAAACGTTTGATAAGTTCTAGATGTCAATGTTGGCGTTTTCTTGCATCGCTTGTGTCCATCACGCCTGAGGTCAGGGTTGTGTCCAACTCGTGTTTTTGTTTTAAGAGATTATTATTATACCATTTTTAGGAGCGAATTAACAATGTCTATGGTTGTCTTGTACGTATAGTGAGTGAGTTGGATAATATTTTTCTGATAGAATGATTGGTAATTAATGCGACATCTTCAGAACGTTTACTTCAATTTTATTTATTAAGATGGCTCTCAGCAATAGCTCAGTTAACGAACACGATTTTGTGTATATATTAGTAAAATTATATATATATATGGGTGTGTGTACCCTCCGCTTGCTTCGCATAATTGTGTGTCATTTATATTTATGGAAATTAATATTTTAATATGTTTATATGCATCCCATAACAAATGTATCCATACATGTATGTTCTCTCTCTCTCCCTTGCTCTCTCACCCTCTCTCTCTCTCTCTCAATAATAAGATACCTTTAGTTAAAGTGATA
>JAVCKZ010034673.1:0-19326 GCA_034780755.1 Lepetodrilus elevatus | reverse complement strand
ACGCGATCATGGTTTGACCCATCGATCTTCCGCACTCCGGGCGGGCGCTCAAAGCTTTACACCACGGAGTCGGTATGTACTTTTCACGTCTACATCTATCATAACTGTATAACTTAAATAAAGTTAAAAAGTAAACATTAATGTTTTAAATTTTATTTCAATGATCATTTGAATATGTTTTATGACATGTAATGCTGCAAGTTGTATTAAATGCTGAGTTTAAAACTAAAGACTAATTGTTAAAATTAAGTATTGGCATTATGACAATTTATATTTATATGTTTTAAAAGTAATCTAAAGAAATAAAATAAAATTATAATGATTTCTTTTCAGCGTGAATTGGTACATACGTTTGTGACGTGTAAAATTAAGATTTTCATCTACTCATCGAGTGCTATAATTCATCATACACACGCGTTCGCGCACGTACGCACGCACACACATTTTCTACCCTTCTAATAGGCACGATTGCACATGCATTACATATAGTACATAATAAACCAGATACCCGTTTACCATTATTTATCAAGGTTAATACAAAGTTCATCATTCTATTTTTAAAACTGCTAGATCTACTATTGTCAAAGTACACAAACTTTCATACTGATTTCTTACAAAAATAGTTCACAATGTAAATTAATAATTCATACAGTTTTCCATTAACTAAGTTAAACATGTCACGGTCATCTAAATTGGAGATTATTATATATAAAGTTCAGCCCTTAATTTAAGGTACACTTCTTGCGTATCCTTAGTAATTTTATAAGTACCTTTTTAGACTAAAGTTTTATGTCCATAAAATCAATTGGAAAATATTCGTGACATTATCACGTGGGATACTTTTAAACTGCAATTCAACGGTACACTTCCAAATGTAAAAAACCCCAAACCCACCCGTTTTGAACTTAGAAGATGTTCCTACGATTAAACATTTGTAGACGTTATTTTGTCTGTCAATAGAAATGTGGCAGAGCAGGAAAACCCTCCCAGCATCTCAATTCACTCGTGCGTGTCGCAAAGTTAACAGTCTGTATCTGTTCAAAGTTAAATGATCATTGAGTGGGGAAAATTAGAATAGTTTTCAGTTCCTTGTTAATCAATACTGAATGAAAACGAAGAACAGAGTCGATGCTTTGAACCGATAAGACGGAATCAGCCAATAAGCTTGACGGATTCGCTCCATGGACGGACATGAAGCCACGCCCCGTACAGGTGGACCTCTCGATTTGATTGGTTGGCGACCGTGCCTGCAGCGTTGTAATTGGCTTGGTGTTGACGGTAAAGCACAGCGACACCTTGTTTAAGTGTCTCCACACTTGAGTTGGGCGGATCAATGGCTACTCTATTCAAACGCTATTAAATACGCATGGAGCCAAGCTAGGCTGTGTATAACAACCAGTGAACGAGCAAATATACCGTAGTAGACGTTTGTAGGAAGAGCTCGAATACCCGAGACCGAGCGTACAGAGACCGGATACACTGCCGCGATACATGGGCTGCACGCACCCGTGACATTGGAACCCACGGTTCTTCGTCCAAACTTGGTCCGAAATAGTAGGAGGTAGAAAGGAGCACAGGAATTTTAATTAGAATTCGAGATAAACGGGTAGAATCCAAGAACGGGACTAGTGTGCTTACGTATGAAGCTGACTTGACCAACGGTTTGAAGTCTTCGAGAATATTTTCTTGACAATTTGTGTATGATGGAGAAAAGGTGCGAATCTCCTTTGAGGGAAGAGGACCGGATGGAGGAAACCCGACAGGACGTGGGAAACGACGACATCTCCGACGTCGGATCTGAGATCGACGTCACGGAGAAAGTTGACAGTGCTTGTGGCAGTGACAATGACAGAGACAATGTGTCCGGCCGGTCAAGAGACAGTCCGTCCCCGCGTCCGTCCGTCTGTGCGGACATCAACAAGACCCCTGTCCGGACATTCCCTCGCCCATCCTTCCTGATCACAGACATTTTAGGCCCGAGAGGGTCCGACCGCGACGTCACGTCACGGTTCTCCCTGGACGGACACCTCAAACACGTCGTCTCCAGTGAGAAGGAACATTTGTCAGAGAGTGTCAGAAGACACGAACATTTGTCAGACACGATTCACAGACACGAGTGCTTGTCAGATAGCGACAGGAAACACGAACTTTTGTCAGAGAGGTCCAGGTTCAAATCCCCGGTTTTCAGAAAGAAAGAAGAAGACAGCGATCAAGGTTAGTCAGCACCGTCGAGCAATTCTAATTAAAACCATATCTCGTTTCGCTCCTTAAGCATCTTTACATTCTTGAACAGCGAGTGTTCAAATATCCGAACGTCAGTTTCTAATCTTATCTTAATGAGATTGCACCAGAAAGTTTCTGAAAACAAAATTTAATATGCAAGTTGAAGAAACAAATTGTGATAGTTAACATTCCAATATAATAATATATGCATTTTTTTCAATGGTGTACATTCAATCACATTAATAATGATAATATTATATATCATCTCTATTTCATTCAATGCATGTAAGCAAGCTTTCCTAGTCACCATATACATATACCTATATCAAGTGATAGGTAAACCGATATTGTCAGACCAAAACAAAACAAAACCAACTCTATTAGACTAGCATGATTTTGATTTTATATTAATGCAATAGTAATACTATATTCGATATATGCAATATATATTTAATCATGTATATGGTTATTTCCACTATCAATATATAGTTACTACATAATCAACTAAAAGTATAGTTTGTACTAAATGTGCAAGACTATAAAAGGTACACGGACATAAAACAAGTATATCTCTGTACGCAGTTTTCTTATAACATGTCATTAAGTTGCATATGGTTGTAACAAATTATTGTTGTCTAAAATATGTATAAACTAAGTCTGAAGTATCGTGGAAATGTTTCAAATATAAAATGTCACTATGGATATAAATTCACAATCAAATGTGATATATGGTCAAAAATATGTTAAATGCATAACATTTAAATGTGTATATTCTAAGTTTATGAATTTGAAACTGCACTACACCATGCAGTGGAATAGGAAATTTATATTCTAAATTTACATACAAATTTGAAACAGCAATACATAATTGGGACACAATCTCAATTAGAATGTATGTGTTTTGCATTGAAAGTAAAATTTAAAGCAATACACCACCATCGCTACTACTACTACTACTACTACTACTACTACTACTACTACTACTACTACTACTACTACTACTACTACTACTACTACTACCACCACCACCACCACCACCTACAATATAATACTGTAGTTTGTACATGTATGTGTATCAAACGAGTCCGTCATATTGAAGTCCACAATTGTTCATTCCTGAAAATAAATGGGATTTTCAAAGAAAATCAAGAGAATTTGTATTTTAACTGTAGGTCTTTTCACATTACATCCAATTCTACAATAATGGTAAACGTTGAGAACGTAACAGAACAGACATTGTACTTGTATTTACTCTTGTTTGTTACATACACTATGTGAGGTACAACATATAATTCAAGCAGAGAGCTTTAAATACAGACATTCACAATGTAAACGAGGGTTTACAAGAACCTATATTATAGAAACACATGAAGGTAAAAACAATAACCAACATTAGTTATATTAAATATATTATTCACGGACACATTTTCTTTTACATATACTCTCACAGATAGTAATACCTCCAGATTCATATTCCAAATCTAATTAAGGATACATGTATATTAATTACTTTGTAATTCGAACTACATATAATGTCTACATTGACGAATTTTATATGACAGCTGTAAAGGTATTTGATGTAAACGGGAAAATGGCATTTTTGATAAAAGTGCGCCCGCAAATTCCCAAGAATAATCATCGTTTACTCTTTAATTATCTTCCTACATGTGTAACATTAATTCTAATAATACTTAATGAAAAACTATTCGTTTATGCTAATAATCTTAACAATATTGTAGCTTTTATTAATACATTTCCGTAATACTTTAGACATTGAGTATACAGTATATCGACTGGCTTCTAATATGGAGACGTTTATAGAGATGTAATATTAATCGCTACTTTATAACGGCTACGCTAAGTTTAAATACTGGTTAATAGTTTTCTATTAACTCAAATATAGTGCTGCCAAGATTGTGCATAATTTAAATAGAACACATTAATATTTTAATATCTTTTTATATGTCGAACTCCACACCTTTATGTATGCTAATGCATTTAACAATCCACAACCAAAGAGCATCATCTATTGCATATATGTGACTGTTCCGTTCAGTACTGGACACAGTTTTTTTAACCAAATGGCATCATCTCGTGTGACTTTACGATAGCATTGAATATATTTTTATTTTGGGGGTCCGTCCCTCCATACCCCTACTTAAGGCCACACACGCAGGCACCATTAATTAATCGTACCCAGGCCATACGAGAGAACAGTTGCTACATGATCTTTAGTCGTGAGCATGAATATTCTACAATAGTGGGCATTGAGAGGCAGTCGGACGTCCAGGAAACGCTTTAATTATAAATGGGAAACAATCTCAGAAATACAACAGATCAGCATTTACAGGAAGTTACAGTCTGTAATTGAAACTCATGTTACTTTATTACATGTTTAGCATGTAATCAATATTACCATGAATGTCACGATTGTGTGATCAATACTACTATGAATATTACAATTTATTGTAATGACTACTACTGGGAACTACATCACAATGTATTGTAATCAATACTACCGGGAATATTACAAATGATGTAATAACATACTACTACGAATATTACAATTTATTGTAATAATAAATTATGTATTATCACGAATATTGCTATGTAGTGTTATCAATGATATCGTGACTATTACAATTTTTTGTAATCAATACTACCAGGAATGTTACAATTTATTGTAACCAATACTACCAATACAATTTATTGTAATCAAATCCTACCACAAATATTACACTTTATTTTAATATGTACTACAATGAATATTGCAATTTATTGTAATCAATGCTAACAGGAATATTACAATTAGACAGTGTTTACATCAATGAAAGTATACATACCGCTGCTGATGAAAATATTTATAATAAAATAATCAAATGTTTATCATTTACTCATTATAATATATAAGACATGCATGGTTATTACTTTTATGTAAATCGTTAAGACTTCTCGATCACGAATAATTACTAGTATTCTTTAAATTTTGTATTTTGAATACTGTTGTCGCTTCCATATAATAAATGAATCATAGCGAAATGTTAATGTTTAAATGGTTAATGCTAACTTTTATGCGTCATTAAAACCGCATAGAAATGGCTAATTTGAATAAGCATTCACTCACAATTCCAATAAGTCTAAAGGATAATAGTATACAATTACATTTTTAAATACCGGTATATCTAAATTCACAGATCAATGATTAAGTATTTTATTTAAAGGCATTGTTTATTGAGTTTATTGAATCATGGCAACATATTAATTCAGTGGCACGCTTCGATCACGACTAGGAAAGCAGAATATTTCCAAAAGTTCTTGAGTAGCAAAATGCTGAACATGAGATGACACACTACTAATTATATTATGGTAATCTCATAATTGGTCTGTGTTTGAGAACGACGTGGACAATTAATACAAGACAATTTATCCTCAAATAAAAACGAATGTCATTAATTACATAAATGAACCAAATGATAATTATACGATCATTGTCATTTCATGAAAATAAAACCCTACATTTAATGAAATAAGCATTTTATTTCCACACATTGAAGTGATAATGCAATAATTTCAAAAGTGAAATACATAAAACAATTAGCATATTATTATATTTAAACTACAAAGTTATAACATCAATTATTTGATTACATAAATTGTCTTTCTTCAAATGATCAGCCTCAAGACGTCAGGGTACATGTTTTGATCAAACGCTACCCAAAATATACTAAATAAAAATTACAATGTAACTTTTACAGATTTTTAAACGATACCAAATTTATAAAATTAGTAAATACACATTGCAATGTAACGTTATTTTTGTTTAAAATTATGACAGATTTTTAAAACTATATTTTCTTTCCTTTTCAGATGACGACGATGACGACGGTGACTGTGATGGAGATTCCCTAATGATGAAGTCGAAGAAGCCGCGTAAGGCACGCACAGCGTTTACTGACCATCAGCTCAGTTGTCTGGAGAAGAGTTTTGAACGACAGAAATACCTGAGCGTCCAAGACAGGATGGAACTGGCCGCCAAGTTGAACCTGACGGACACCCAAGTGAAGACGTGGTACCAGAACAGAAGGTGAGATATCCGTGAAAGTTTTATTATTGTCACTATTACATACAATTTACAGCATTACATACACAGAATGAGACCAACGTGTGACGGTTGAGACACAACCAACAATGTCCCAAAGACATATGTAAACCAATAGCAAATAGAAACATATATAATAACATTTAAAAAGTATGACAACCAGATGATGAAGTATCTGTGCATATTTAATTATTTACATCATTGCATACACAGACGGGGAGCATTCGGTATGCTACCCCAACCATTTCCCAATGTAAATACATGTATATAATAAGTGTAAAAATTAAAAATAGATTTAAACAAAGATTTGAAGACGTCTTACGAGAATAGAAGGTTAGACATATTGCAAGTTGTATATAATGTACAGTATTACGTACACAGTAGAAGGTTACGACTGCGATATTCCTAATTCATTTCAAACACAATATGCAAAACATGAATGTCAAAACTAAAATTGACAAAGACATTTTGGAACTTTCAGCCCTATTCCTACACTAACACACACCCCATATTATTCTTTCAAAGTTGTCGATCTACCCTAATAACAAATAATAGCAGTATGCAATACTATGCATGGACATACTTATAACAATAAACTAAGGACAAACCCAAATCGAGATGTAACGTTATTATAACTATAACATTATAACATGGTCAATATCATTAAATGTCTTAAAATTGAGTCGCTTTCAAGATTTGTTTCATTACCATTAATAATTATAAAAATACTTGTTATTTATAATGCGCTAGATCCACCCTTTAAGCATTCTAAAAACGACAGTCTGAACGCGTCATAGGTTAAAGTGAATATGGAAGATCCTTATTTTTTGCATCTACTCTTCGACTTGGATACTTTGTAGAGGTAAACTACAGCGGGGCTGCATTGGGGTGGCTAAGGGATGGTTGATCTGTAGAAGGAGATTGTGTGCGTTTGTGCGTATGTGTGCGTGGAAGGATGATGTACCGGTATGTATAAGTTGAGGTAGACGGTCCTTGGCAACTAAATGACTCATACATCATTTGTAATGTTTCCCGCTCTGAAGGAATGTGCATTCTAATGTCTTTCACTACAACTTCTCTCCCTGTCTCTCTCTCCCCTCCCCTCCCTCTCTCTCTCTCGTACTCTCCCTTTCTCTCGCTCTCTCTCTTCATCTCTCTCTCTCTCTTTCCCCCTCTTTCTCCCCTCCTCTTTGTCAGCAAACCATAATATTTGGCGCAGCCATTGCTTCAGGAACAACTACGTCAACAATACACTGAAAATCATTAGAAATAAGATAATATCAGTATCAGTTTATCAATAATCTAGCAATTATTAAACTGCTAGTATATTCAGTACCTCATCATATTCTGTATCCCTGCCTCACAATATTCTGTATTTATACAACACTTTATATAATTCAATATTAAAATGTAATACTAGTATACTGTATATAAAGAAAAATCAGCTATTAGAAGTCATCTTTGGATGTTATTGATGAATAGTAGCTTATCAATGTCAAGGAGTAAACGCCCGTTCTTCCGCTTAACCGAAAGCAACTCCATCCTCAATATAAAAGATCATTCTTGCAAGCGTGTAAAGGTATCGATATAATAGTACCGCTCTTAAGAGATACAAGTGTCCATACAGGCCTCTTGTACATTATTGCGCTCGATACACATGTGCGTGTATGTATATAAATGATCTATCACCTACACTCTATGGTCTAGTACCCCTAGTATCTGAGTGTTGATTCAATACTGTCGGCACTCGGTTGAATTTCTTGCCTCCCATGCAGGAGAGTTATTCAAATCGCACTAACACTCCTCCCTCGAAGGAGAGCACCACAATGGCGAGTCGGTGACAAGAGCTCGGAAGTGACGCGAGGACAAACAAACCTCCCTCCGGGTGGGCATTCAGATGCCTTCGGGTGGAACCGGTAGTCGCCAGTCGTCCTACTGCCGTACAAGGTCGGATGAGATACTCCCGCTGTGCCCAGAACGCAAACAAATTCCCTCGTTATACGTCTGAGCAGATTTGTTTAGGATCCCATAAATACTGTCAATTTTTACTTCACTTTGGTGAATAGGATTAAAGAGTCAAGGCGGTACATCTAGGGGTGAGGTAGGTGTACGAGAAATCGTGGTAGTCGTATTCCATCTGATGGGAATTATGCCTTCTAAATTGTTTATTTACCACGAAAGTGTAAAGTCACTTTTAATTTTCCTCCGCCATTGACCGTCACGGGTTACAATGTAGCTGTTGATAGGTGTCATACGAAATACTGTTTGGATGAATAATAATAAATTCATTTTATAGAATTATAGGGGGAAAAAGGCAGTTTTTTTAGGTGTTACCTCCACGTTTTACAATATGCCCGATAGCGTGATAAGGAACAAGTTTACTTCTTTCTAAACATGTTAAATATGTTTGTAATGTGTTCTTATATAGGATACGACATCATGGATATGAACTTTGTTACGACAGAACTCCAAATCAAAGATAAATTTAATAAAAATTAGTATTATATAGTAATATAATACATTACAAAATCACAGCCTTTTACTTTGATTTTCTTGACACAATGCATGTATTAAATTGTAAAAGTCAAGGTGGCATAGTTCTTGCGGACGAGTGTGCGCAAGTGCGTGCGTGTGTGGGGTGCGTGTGCGTAGTGGTGCGGACCCGTATGACCTATTATCAGGACTGCTAGGAAAAAGTATAAAATACGAAAATTTGGCCATATTTGTCAATGAATGTGAGTGGAGGAAACAAGTTCATGATATGCATAAGAGACTATCAACACTGACATATTCTGTATTCGCCTCAAACCTTGAATTAAATTACTATTCATGATATAATTTACTTTTTGTTATAAAATTCAATATTGATTTTTCTCGAGAACGTGAAGAACTAAATTAATTTTATTTTTTGTTTCGTTTTCAGAACAAAATGGAAGCGTCAGACAGCCGTTGGTCTGGAACTACTTGCGGAAGCCGGAAATTACGCCGCTGTACAGCGCATGCTCCAAAGTAACCCATATTGGTTCACATACCATCCACAAGCCGCATCCATCCTCTCAAACATAGACGCTTTCTACTTCCGGCACGGCGACTCGGCGTTCTCACAGGCGCAGAGACCAGCACTACCCCGGATGTTCATCCACGGTCTGCAGCAGCATGTCAGCCAATTACCTCCCCCTACAGGGGGCGCCGTATTTCCGGAAAACAGGGGATGAACGGTGATACCTCCGCAGATTACGACTTAGTTCTTTATTTCCGCCTTCTGTCTTTCTTTCATGACAGGAAATTATGAAAGTCAATTTGACGAGCATGTATTTATTGTGAGTCTGAGGAACAATGAGGTAATACGCACGAGAGACACAAGTCGTGACTTGGGCATATATAATGCTGTGGTGCGATGTCAAAAACATTGGAGGTCATTTTTAACCTGATCACCTTGAACCTTAACCTCGAGAAATAGACATACAAAGAAAAGAAGTTTACGCCAATTCTAAATGAATGTTCTGCAGATTTAGACATTGCTGCCAGAAAGTTTCCAGACTTCTTTGGATGAGAAGAACCCAATCCCCGATATAAATGAAGAGTAAAGGACACAACATAGTGCTGTGAAATGGTGCCTGTTTTTGGTATCTGTATCCTCGGGTACCATGACATTTAACGGGGCTGTTTACCTACGGAAGTGCTAGAATATTATCACGTGACATTCTCGTCCCTGTTTAATATGCAAAGATTATGAACTTTTTACGACTATATTATTATATATATTATCACATTTTGTTTTCATTCTAACTTTTTATTGTTTCTATTTACACAGTTTGATAGAGGCAATAAACTATAGATGAAATATACCTTTAAGTGTGTCAGAGTAAGTGTGTCAGAGTACATTTAAGTGTGTCAGAGCAATTTAAGTAAATCAAGAGTAGCTTTAAGGTTTTGTTCCCGGTATTGTGGGGAAATGGGTGTGTCCCAGATCCAGACACAAGTCAACTCAAGCATAACGATATTTTATATATGTTCCGAGGAACTACCATTATTTAAACAAAAAGCTTTAATTACCAAATGGAACAGCAACATCCCCATCTGGTGAACCGCATCAATACCTGCTAATGTTGAATAACGATGAATGCCGTTGCTATGTTGAATTGGTATGCTCCACAAAATCGTATTCCTGTAAAAGCGTTTTTGTGTATTTTACTTTTAGTGGAACAAAGCTATATTTTGAGGGTCGATAGACCAGCGTGAAAGCACAAACGTTTACATTGACAAGTGCTGCTGTTTTGTTAGTGTCAAAACATTATTCAGCATGAATTAATTGCAAAGTAAAAAATACGTAATGTATTGCACACGGTTAGTCGCAACTAAACGCACCAAAGGTCAACAGAAGGTGTCATGAAAAACTGACGAACTTAATGCGTTGTTAGGAAAGTAGCCTGAAAGTTGATCATGATGGAAACTGCCGTTTGAAAGAGAGCTGTCGTTTGGGCAGGAAAACTGTGATAAATGGTGGTCCTCAGAGATAACACAGCTCAGTATACATGTCAAAATGGTTTATATATTTGATCATATCAAAAGACTCCTGTAAAAGATAGCCTAAGTTCTCTATGGCCATTTTGTCTGCTTGACGGTACATTGGTAGGGCTCTGGACAAGATGAATAGAATTACTTGTCCAATCTCGTCTTGGCATCGGACTGAAAATCAGGCAGCTCAAGCAGATAGTCAACCGTCGTGGCCTCTCTGCTCTTGTCTAGACACACTCTACTCACAGACCATCATGGCTGTATTCGATTCGCCACTCTAGTGTCCCGAGTGTTAGGTCATGGAGTATGCATAGTGAATACTAGTAGAAGTCGTAGATCAAATACAGCCGCTGAGAGTATTTTTGTTTAAAGTACAGGTTAGGACGTAGTCAATAGTAAAATAAAATATTCGCTTTATGTATTTTTGAGTCTCCTATAACTGAAACCAATAATCTAGTTACTTTATTTATATTTAAGGGTCCTATAATTGAAACCAATGTTTCAAATATCTGAAGATTTATACGTTTAAATACATTGTAAATAATATATATAGATACTGTCCGTTGTCAGATGGACCAAGAGACAACTACAAATATTTATACTGTATATGTTTCAGATTAAATGATTCGCCTCAGATATGAAGCCATTTCAAGTTGGTTTAAGTGTTGTAACATAAACATATACAGTAGGAAAACCCTATTGCACTAGTCTGTTATCTAGATTCTTCACAAGCGAGTGTACTACAATAATTATTGTAAGTAAGCATAGCAAAAATAACATATACAGCTTACAATATATCTGCAGCGATACAGTTTCGACCCTTACTGAAACAATTTAAAACCTTACTGAAACTAACTTTGGATTCTGGAACCGCGATTCACCCTTTGAAGGACCAGTTTAATCTTATACATAGTTCATGTAATCCGCTTCTTCTCTGGAGTTCTAATTACATGGTATTTATCCTGACCTCGTCATACCAATGAAACAATTAATCTAAAACATAGATACACTGGTCTGGTGGTCCATCAGACAGGTTTGCACGTTGTGTGCACAGGAATAAGGTAGCATTGGACCTTCTTGACGAGGCTTCAACGTATTTAGATTTAATTATGTTCTTTAGTTTGAATTATAGGGGCAATCAAGTAGAGTATTGGTTAGGCCAGGGTTCATACATGTAGCCCTTTCCCTTCATTGATAGATCCTAAATATAGTTAAACACAATGGTCCGTTTGGAATGATAAGGGTAATCAAGAAGAGTATTGGTTAGGCCAGGGTTCATACATGTAGACCTTTCCCTTCATTGATAGATCCTAAATGTTAATGTTACTGTTAGGCTTGGCACTGTGGTTCTCTCTTGAGTCAGGAGCATGTTCTTGCTTGGATCTAACGCTGTAACGTAGGCTAAGGAGTGTAATACTACTGACTTGTTGGCTTGTTGGCGTCTAATGATTGTACCCACGCTGTTTAACATAGCGTTTAATTGTGCGAGTTTCGGGAACGAGCCAAGAAAGGTGACTGGAGTCAATCTCTGAGAGCAACACCACCTCTGAGAGACAAGCAGGCTCTGACATAGTCATTCGCCAGCCCTCGTCAACGCTCGGGGTCACGTCGCTTCTTTCTGCCGTGGTTTCACGGATCAGAGGTTCCTAAGATTCCTTGCAACAGTCCCGACTGAGAGGGTGCAGCTTATCTGCTGTGAAGACAATCGTCTCCCTTACCCCGAGACCGCTCGCGAGTCTTTACAAGCTGTCGCCGTTTTAGAAGGGATACCATCTCCCGAAACGTGGCGCGATAAATCCCACCGATACATCTTGTAACTTCTCGCCCGTCAGAGTGGCGGGGGTGCATCTGGTATAAGTAATGGAGGGCCGCCATCGACACCGGGAACTGGAGTCTCCCATGCGGGTAATCTGTCGAACTCGGGGAGGGTGAGTGAGTAAACTGGAGGGTTAGCAAGATCGGGGCTGGGGTCGACTGGTAAAGACACGGAGCAGTCAGTCAGTCGTTAGCTCCCATAGCCTGTGAACGTGTAATTGTCTCCACTAAATAAATTCCCGTTTTTCCGTGAGACAATCTCGCGGTTGTATCTCGCTTTGTGGGTGTATAGAGGGACGGAAGGGAGCCGAATTACGGTGTTTACAGCAGCCATTGTTGGAGTCAAACACCGTCCTGACTTAATCCGAGGGGCGGAGGACTGATGCGGTAGATAAGAACAACGTCGCCAGTCGTCATCACCCTGATCCTACCCACTGCATGCCCCCCTTCCTCCGCCCCCGGGCCCCACACCATACGCACGTTAACCCCACACGCACATACACATATTTGCATACATTGTCATACATAAGTTATTAAGCAAATAATCACTGTAGTGCTATGATACAATTTTACACATTGTTGTCGGCAGTCGTCATCACCCTAATCCTTCTCAATTCTATCCGTACACATACACACGCACATACACACACGTACGCACATTTACAAAGGTCTACATTTCTATATACACTGCACAATGTTATAAGCAACGAGGCATTGAAGAATGTATTACGCAAAGAATCGGTGAACAACTCCGATGCTATGCGTACGGTATTAAGAACAGAATCGGTTGAAGAACTCTGGTGCTATTGTCAAAGACACATGAAATATTTCGTGGTAAATTGGACTGCACAGAGAGGACAATAGAAAGGATGCATCTATATAAGCATAATATGGTGGATGCTGGTGTGGGTTTCGTGTGGTTGTTTTTGTTTTTTTTGTGGTTTTTTTACACAATATTTATTTGAAAACTTCCGGGATTCATGAACAGTCAACTAAATGACTATCTGAACATGTCTCCCGATATCGTGTGGTGGTGTGACATGGAGGTGGTGTGAGTGTGTGTGGCTGGTTGGAGTGGTGCGGTGGGGGGACCCACTCATTCATATCCTGGAATATTCTACGTTAGTATGAGTGTCCAACTGTACAGCGAAAACCCAGTTGTTAGACTTATATATTGATTCTATAGCAAATATCTTTTGACAGACTTCTTGCTGGCCTGTTCACAGCTATGACTTTCCATTTATATTACAGCGGTTCTTCTGATTAGTTTACGGTATACGTCGTCATGCTTCGTCAATGCAGACCCCGCCTTCACGAAGGTCAAAAGGAAGACCAGACGTTCTTCATCAGCAATAGAATATCTAAGACAACTAAACGCGGAGTGGTTGTATTTAGTGCCCACTATGTAACAACTACAGATTGCTAATAGCCGTACCTTCATCTCTGACCTTTACTAAGAGTGTTGGTAGACAATCGTAACTGAAACCTTCGACATTAAATTGGTCTGCACGTCACAGGATCACACCCTGATACAATCAAACGTGGTTTGTATATATGTATATAATAGTCATTCTCTTTCCTTTACGTTCAGTCTTATGCCCTGGTCTAATTTATCAAACCAGAGCAGCACCCCCACCCGATCCACCTACCACCCCAACCACCAACCAACCACCTCACACATCCCTGAAACCGCACCGCTGATGGTATCGGGATGATGGACGGGTTTGGATACAAACAGCGTCAATTACTCGTGACAGAAGTCTGGTCAGATTGGTCCCCCATCTCCTACTTCGGTCTAAACGTTTTTTGAAAAGGCTACCTCAAGAAAGAAAAAATTGACACAGGTTCGCACAAGACCTTCTAACACGCAACCGGCCGCCATTGTGAGCCTGGGAAGTCAGGGAACCCGATCCTTGCTCGGTCATTAGGGTGGTCGTATCGGTCACACTAACAGAAGTTAATTGCGCACCCTCTTGAAAACATCGAATCCGATTGTCGCCCCTTGGTTTGACAGTCGACAGGGGGGTTGGAGGGTGGAGGAGATCGGGGGAGTTGTGGTACTTCCCGGACATGCGCAAGGTGAACTGAGTGAACCGGTGACTTGGTCAGATGAATGACGTTGACTCATGATGCATGTTTCTGTCGTTGACATAGATTAATGAGATAATGACTCTTGGTCAGTAAGTACTCTTAAAGCATACAATCGGAAGTCAAACATGAGCCTCGTGGGCGGGACAGCGCAGTGGTATTGTGTTTGACTACACACTCGACGGTTCGAATCCCGTCTGTTGAAAAGGGGTGGAGCACTTTGTGCTGCAATACCTGTATACATCATTGAAGCATCTGTGTTGTTCGTGTCTCATTGGTCTCATTGGTCTCGTTGGTTCATTGGTATTACTGTGGTGCATTGGTAGTACTGTGGTGTATTGGTAGTACTGTGGTGTATTGGTAGTACTGTGGTGTATTGGTAGTACTGTAGTATATTGGTAGTACTGTAGTGCATTGGTAGTACTGTAACACAGCGACATATTGGTTGCTGGACCTCCTGTCGCTGATTGCTTTGGAAAACATACATGGCATCACATTTGAACTATACTTAATTAACCACCCCCTGCTGGAATAGACACAGACACTGCTCTTCAGGGCATCTCCTGTGTTTCCAATGCGTATTATGCATATATTATTTCTAGAAGTGCTATGCATTTATTGTATACTATTTGTATACAGAAATACACGTATTTGGCTAGTTCTTTTCAAGGTCCCTGAGGTCATTCCGGACAGAGGTCTTCAATCTCCTACTATACTACAGACCCATATTATCGTTTCACTACAAATAGATATTATCGATATTCGTCTAATTCTCGTCCATATTCAAATTTATTGAACAGATGGTAATAATTTAAAATAAGGATGTCGAATTCGTATTTTTATTACATTTAATTTTGAAATTACGTTTCGAAATGACCATAGAAGTCTTTCTCATTCAAATTGTTAGCATGGACATGGTCTACGAAAGCGGATTACGCCCTAGCAATTTTCTGAAAGTTAGCTCCTTCGGCTTTTGGCCAGTCACGACTACGTTATGTCACAGTGTGGTGGACAACTGACCAGTCCGTGCTGTAGGTGGGCATCTGTCGCGCCACTAACACGATAATGACCGTTATTATAAGTACAGAGGCGTTGATAGCAAGCGTTACCGTTGGTTAAGGGTGGACAGATTGGGAATTTTCCTGCTATGATTAATCGCTAGCTATAGGTGATCGATGTCCGAACATCAGTCAAAGTTGTGGGGGTATTTTAGAATAACCGCTGATAGGTTAACTGCTATTGACTGCTGATAAATGCTGATAACTGCTAATAACTTCTGATAAACACTATGCGCTCATTGCCATTTCTTAAAACAATATTGTGTTGCTTACAATCGATGCCAGACTATTTTACTTAAATACGCGACGATACTTTCAAAAGGAAGAGAAATATTAATAAATGAACACACTTAAAGGGATAATGGCCCTTTAAAATAGTACTAGGTAATCTTTCACTTATACGCGACGATGCTTAATAAAGGAAGACATATTTTTTTTTTGTATTATAAATGATCACGCTTGAAATGATAATGTTCCTTTAAAAATAATATAATGGTTGTCTGGACCATCAAGTTGTTATCTCCTTTAGTTATAATGTCCTTTACATATACTGGTAGTAGAATTGTGAAGTGGATATATTTTCGAAGACTTCTCTACGTGAAATGCAAGGTATCTTTGACAATAAGTTTATTAACATTGTCTTTATAAATTACGAGATATAATTACAGTAATGTTAAACTTTCAGCAGAACACTATATACATGTATATTATTATTTCGCTTAGTAAGGTCATCATAGTATTCAGGTGACAAACTTATGCGAATAGTTGAAGCAGAGGAGCAGAATTTCTGCGAAAACTTTCAGTTGCAGAATTTCTGCGAATATGTGAATATTGAATAATTGTAGAATAATTGTAGAATAATTTACGTTTATAAATACATTTACGGATATAAATTTATTTTGTAATTTATGTTTAATTGAAAATTAATACTAACAAGAATTTGCACGTACGGTAATTCTTATAATAATTCAAACAGCTATAAAGAATTACATGATTTAGCCGTTCGAATTATTAGAAAAATAAGTGCAACCATCGCCCGACCATCATACCAAACTAACAGCAGCAGAAGTAACTAAAAGACTTGATCCAAATTGATGGTAAATGAAAATGAAAAAAAAAAAATTAATAATAATAATAATAAAAAAAAATTAATAATAATAAATTAAAAAATAAAAAATAATAATAACAATAATACTAATACCAGCAGCAATACAATAATTTTATAATTCATTATTATTATTATTATTATTGTTATTATTATTATTATTATTATTATTATTATTGCTTTAAAATGTTAAAAATCGTAAAGGGGAAAAAAGGAGGGAAAAGAAGGAGGACAATAAAGCAGGTAAAGAAACAACCGGAAACACCCACCCGAGCTCGAGTCAACATGCATGCACACCTAAACACAACAATTATATCGAAACAATATTCCGACAACTCGCGCGTATACACTACTTCCACCCTCAGCCCCTTTGATCCGGGTGCTTGCGTGATGAGATGCTCCCCTTCCAACTCTTCAGATTAGCTGGAGCTATCGTCGGACCCCTGGGGACGGCCACGTTCATCGCTAAAACGTCCAGTCGCACCTCCGCACCGAGCAACAAGCGCTTACCTACAGACCCAAGTCCTAACGCGGCATTATCTCCAGAAACTAATTGAGTTTCATTGTGCCACTTGGGAAATTCCTACAAGTGATCGCCCGTGTCCTGGTTATCGTGAATAATTTTTGAATGATAGGCCTGCTTTTGATTCCTTCAAATTAGTATGAAATATTCATGGCCTCGCTGTCTTTGTCGTGCGGCAAGGTACACGCACCGGCTGTTTATCGCCGGCTAATTGGGAGAGGGCTACACCTAAGAGAGCTAAAGGCTTGTTGCAAAATAGTTTTAGTGGCCGTTTTCCGGCAGCACGCTGCACGAACCCTGCGAGGAGCATGCGTGTCTGGGCTCTGTTTCGGAATGGCTGGCGTTGGGGAATTGACAACTAATTAATTTCTCCACAGTAAACTAACATAGTTGTCACTTAAGTCTGTTTCTACAGTCATTCACGTAGATTAATTTATTCCGTTAGCGATAATTAGCGACAAGGGGGGACGTAGGTCGCGGTGATGAGAGCTGTAAGGAGCTGTAAGGAGCTCTAATGAAGAGCCTTATTGGTTTTCTGTGTTTGCAGGTAAGGAGATAGTTGATCCGGGGTGGGGTGAGGTGGAGCCGAGGTGGGGGCCGAGGTTGAGCTGAGGTGGGGGTGGGAGTTGGGGTAGAGGATATAATATGGGGTGGGTGATTGGTTCAACGCGGTGAAGAAAAATATATTAATGTCTTTTCAAAAATACTTCAACATTTATTATATTTTCAGTAGGACGAAGCCTGCAACTCACGTATCCTACTACAATTATTCAAATAATTCATTCTATGAAGATAGTATTCGGGAAGGTATCTTGTGTTGACATATTTATCGGGTCTCAGGACGGGATTGTACTCAGGACCTTTGATTCAGAAATCCTACGATCTACTATGCCACCATGTACTTTTGGCTACAACTCATGCACACCTTCGAGACCAATCGGTACGTTTGGCAACAAACCATGCACCCCTTCGAGACCAATCGGAACACGTTTGGCAACAAACCATGCACCCCTTCGAGACCAATCGGAACACGTTTGGCAATAAACCATGCACCCCTTCGAGACCAATCGGAACATGTTTGGGAACAAACCATGCACCCCTTCGAGACCAATCGGAACATCTTTGGCAACAAACCATGCACCCCTTCGGGGACAATCTTAACACCCTCGCATTTCCGGTTTACTCCGGATACTGTAGAATGGAGGAGGTTCTAGTGCAAGCCCAATTCCCCGCGAAATTTTTTTTAATCTTCCATCAAGATTTTAATATAGCTTTCTCTTTAATATGCATACTTCTTAACACACAACCATGTTTCTCTTCAAACAGAACACGCAACTCCATCTATGGGCTTGGTTAAGCTTATTCTCCAAAGGGACCTCGACTCGATCATCCATACAAATATCAACGAATGCCAATAGCAACAGTTTCAAAACACTCATCATTCAATATCTTTCGACAGAGCAACGAGTGAATAATTGATCGCGATATTCGATAATGGATCCTCGTGCTCTCGGACCGAACTGAGCCCTTATAAAAGTTAATTAGTAGGTCTGTATGTATTTAATTTGTCTGTGTCAGCAAGTAAGTGTATCTCATGTAAGCCCACGAGGAGCATTGCAAAGTATAGCACGTCGTATTTGTCTCCTGAAGGACAGAGGTGCAATCTAAATTATATATGTGTTTGAATGAACTTTTACGACTTTCTGTCTACTAACTTATCAAATTGTGCGCGCATCGCATAATGCTCGCAAACTCCGTTAGCGACACCATGCGTAAACACTCCTCTGTTCCTAGTCTTGGAGTATTTGTAGTTATATAACATTACTACTACTACTACTACTACTACTATTACTACTACTACTACTACTACTACTACTACTACTACTACTACTACTAC
>JAVCKZ010034562.1:0-19329 GCA_034780755.1 Lepetodrilus elevatus | reverse complement strand
TGGTCCGGGCTTTGCTAAGTCATTTTTAATTGGCCCTGATGTCTTTGATACCTCTCTTGTTAATGTCTCGCACTGATTGTATATTGTATTATATAGCCTGTGGCACAGTGCGTTGTATATAAGTATGGCCTATAAAGTATATATACGATATTTTATTAAACTCTTCCAAATATCTTACATGATTCATTGTTTTTAATGGAAATACCCTCGAACAATTAACTACATGTATTAGGTTGCTTACTTATATATAATACTAATATTCTTGTTACTAGTATTTGAATTGCCATCATCTGTTCAAAACGATATCGTATCAATGTGGATGTAAAGTACACTGCCTATATATGTGTTTCAATGATATAAGATATATGTTGCTATCAGGACGATTATATTTGCATGTATATACCACCGAGTGCAAGAACTATATATACAACCTGTCTACATATTTTGACTTACAATACAATTGAAAGCATGTGGAATAAATTGTCTTTCCTAACATTTGGTTTTAGATAATAATATGGCATTATTCAAGTTTGATGTATATACAACATATATAGACATCATCTGAGATTGATAATATGAGCAAATACTTATCGTACAGATAACTAATAGTATATAAGCTGACATAGTAACTCATTTAAACCTTGTCTACTATCATATGACAGACTATGATGCACATGTTTCTTTATAGTGCTTTATACATTCTCCCTGCTGAATAAAATCAAAGTGTTCTATTTCTGTATGTGATCGGGAAACTTAAGTTGCCTTCAACAGGGAGAGGGTTAATGATAGTAATAATAACAGTAAAATGTTTTCTGTAACTTTATATGAATTAGTCTTTCACCATTATTAGCAAAAGCATTGTACGTAACACATAGGATACTACTCCACTTTGCAGAGTTCCAGAGGACCACTCTGTGGCAAGGTGGTATATAGAGTATACCGCTTGTTACACACGATGGAACACGTCCAACCAATGGCAATGCTCTCTGCGTAACATTTAGTGACGTCACAGTAAGTAGCCATAAGCAACCAGGGACGGACAAAGGAAGAGCAAATAATTGCCATGCTGCATGTCATTAACAAAATAACTACGAGGTACTAACTACGACATATCCTATAGCAATGCTGCCAGCTTGTCCGGATGTGTTAGTTCCGTTCGTAGTTGTTAAAGAACATCTGGTGCCACTGACTCAGAAACAGTTCGCGACATCACAGAACAGTCCAAGGACCTTCAACAAGGACATGGACATGCTAGTAACTTCTATCGGTGATGAGGTTGGTATGATCCAAATGAGGGATCTTTCAATTCACATGCCGTCTACTTTACAGACTAACATCAATAACGGGTTAGCCGGAAGGGCACACTCTCCGAGTTCTTCAGCAAGATCAAGTAGCGTTCCCGCTGTTACGTCTTCGGGATATGATTCGGGATGTACTCCTATCCAAAGTCGCTCAAGGCCAGGGTCATGTCACAAGGATTTGAATTTAGGATCTGTTTCTAATCAAAGTCTCCCAAACCCTGAATCAAGTCCAAAGGATTCCAAGCCAAGCAAGAAGGGAAGCAATTGCACTTCGTCTAAGAAGCATTCTGCAGGTTGTTCAAAAAGAAGCGGACAATATCGCAAACGAAGATCATCGAACGATGATGGCTTACGTGTTACCAGTTCTCAGTTGAATGAAGTAGCAAGAATACTCGCAGCAGACATTGGTTTAGATTTATGCCGGGAACGATGTGGATAAAAGTCGATGTATATATTGATATAGGGCCTACTAGTAACGTGTAGACTACATAAGTGAGATATTGTATTATGTTTGGAATAGTGGAACTTTAAAATGTCTTATAGATAGAAAGTGTGTTATATTTTCTCTACGTATATGCAGCTATATGACCATCACACCACCAAACGTTTTTCTGTTATAAAAACACTGAATCTTGCACTCATTGTGGAACTGTGCCTGTCTTTCTGGTGTTAATCGACATTTTGGAATGTAATGGTAGTCAATGTACTTTATTGATACGGCAAATAGTTCTAATGATATATGCTATTTTGAATACAAAGTTGACGTACGTATAGTATAGGCAATTATATATAGCTCGTATTGTCGTAGATATTTAGTGCAATGTCATTGTCATGACTGAATACATGCAATGTACGTACGTCAACTTTTACAATGATTCAAGCTGATATCAATTACTATAACATGAAACACAATCATGATTTAAGTCCGCATGCTTACGTTCTTTCACATTTCCTTTAGAAACGAATGCTTTGTATGTATACCTATGAAATGTTTATCACCTGAGAATGCTATGTACATTTGCTATGTACATGTAATTTCAATGTAATAATGCTGTGGTATTTGAAATCTATGACATTGTTTCTCGAAAGGCTCGCCTGTATTGTAGTTTTCATCAAGGATGTACAAATGTTGTGTCTGATTAGTATAAGAATGATGTTACGAATGCAAACTGGAATTGTGGATGTTCTTCCATACTTTCTGACACCTTGTATAATGAATTCCTGGGAACCGTCTTGTCTTCTCGCAATGGCCTTTTAAAGATAATGACCATATAGTATATTTATATGGTTTGTTTTACGTTAAAGACAAATTATTTTGCCACGTATATCTAGCTTTATATATTGTTTATTACCAGGAAGCATGACAATGTTGACTAAATACTTTCGTAGAAAGACCGTCTCTGACTTGAAGGTATACACGAGCATTTATCGAATACGTTATAAATCTCGAGCGAATACGTTATAAATCTCCAAGCTATAATATTTTGCGTCAAGTGCATATATTTACATCCGAAGTGATTATAATATCATTTACGTATTCATGTATACTATGTCAATAAACATCGATACACATGGACCAAAGCACGACCTTGTGGAACAAGCTATAAGTCTATATTGACATTGAATTCGCCATGTGTGTGTCATATTTGCGGGAAATCCTATATAGGCCTATATAATATAATATAATTATTATGCTTCCATGCACGTGTTCATGCTATTATATTGTTGAGTTTACTCATTGATCAAATCATATAGGTGTCACGTATGAATGAAATATCCCCCCTGCGACTTCTCGTTTTCGATTACCGTACTTCGGATTAGGGATTGTAAACGCTCTTCCTGTATGGTTTATTGAACGTTATGATACCCAGTGACACATCGTCCTAATGTAAATCCAAGCTGAAAGATTGATTTTAACAAACTTCCGTGCTGTAGAATGAATGAACCAATATCTCGATATTTTAAAGTTTTGGAGACATTTAAGATCTCGAAATTAAAATTTTATAGTTGAGGCAATTTTTCTCTAATTTGAAACAAAATCATACTCAAAGAAGCTGAGAAAAAGAATGACTCCGTCTTGGACTTTTATTAACATGTGAATATAAATGCCATCCACTGTTAACCTTCTCCCTGCTCGATTAGGCAGATACACTGCTCTTTAGGGCATCTCCGGTTGCCTTCAGCATGAAGAGGGTTAATACAGTAGTTATTTGCGGGATATCGTATGTTTGTTGGGCGTTCCAAAGGATATTGTATGAAGACAGGATGAGATGTGTGTCAGAAAGTAAAGATTCAATATTTGACCATTACTCACGTAACTGGTATACTCGTTGTACATGTCCTGAATACTATACCATGTTCACTGTGTATGTTTGTAATACAATTTTTGTTTTGTTCTTTGCAAATGCCACCAGTTTATCCTCATGTCCGTCCTGTAAGGATACCCATTGTGTTTGTAATACAATTATTTTTTTGTTCTTTGGACTAATACTTTTCATGTCAACAGTTTATCCTCAAACAGGTCTGGAAAGATGTCTCTTACTCCAGATGTATGCTTAGATTCTCTCCTTTTAAGTAATCCATTGTAAAGTCAAACTAAATTATCAAAAACAGCCTTCAGTTCATTACGACAGGAGAATGATTTGTTGAATCTTTCGCCCACTCCATAGATTATAGTGCCCACGCATAACAGGAACATGTATTTAATGTCAATAATATTCAAATAACATATATCGGCTTTAACCCTCTCCCTGATGAATTAAGCACAGGCACTGCTCTTTTGGGCATCTCCGGTTGCCTTCAGCATGGAGAGGGTTAATGAAGCTCTTCTGTTGTAGAACCCCATCTCCTCTGACTACATCCTGATGCAACGACAATGAACAGTTGAGAATTCATCTAGAGTGAATCCTTGCAATTAAGCTGACAACAAGGAAAACACCAGGCATGTTTATGAAGGTTTATTGCTTTATAGACTAGTGATATGTGGATGTTACGTGGGTTATATACAGGCAAGCCAACGTGGAGACAGATGAAGGCTGTGAAGCTATAATTATTTAACACAAGATATAAACCCTTACCTTGCAACTGTCGCAGATCTAATAGCTGACAGTCGCAGATCTAATAGCTGACAGTCGCAGATCTAATAGCTGACAGTCACAGATCTAATAGCTGACAGTAGCAGATCTAATAGCTGACAGTCACAGATCTAATAGCTGACAGTCACAGATCTAATAGCTGACAGTCACAGATCTAATAGCTGACAGTCGCAGATCTAATAGCTGACAGTCGCAGATCTAATAGCGGACAGTCACAGATCTAACAGCTGACAATGAAGGACTTCCTGAATAGCATATACTCAACAAAACTAATTAAGCACCAGTAGCCTTTTTTTTATCCTTATAATTTTAGCTTTATATTATTTTAGTCAGGAAGAATTTCCAAATGTCTACAGGCTCCATGTCGTTCCCCCCCCCCCCCAACCCCCACCCCAAGCACTTGCAGACATATTCGAAGAATAATGGCACCAGATTCCTCATGTAGAGTTCCAATATTATAATATACAACCTCCCTACAAACTATCTGCCAGCCCTTAATATATTTTGTTGAGTATATTTAACACAAAGATTTAAACCCCTACCTTGCGACTGTCACAGATCTACTAGCTGACAATGAAAGACTTCCTGGATATCATATTTGTCCTATTTTCGTATACAATAGTCAGATAGGGCTATTATACACAAATCCATGAATAGGACGCATCTACATTTTCACTGGGCGTTAGCAAGTTTCAAATTACTGTACTTCATTCAAAAAGTACTTTGCATAAATATATATATATAGAAAGAGGTAATTATATTGTGAACACACCGTGAACGTCAGTAGATAAGGGTTCAAACTGTAAATGAAAACTTGTTAACCCTCTCCATGCTGGAGGCAACTGGATGCCCAAATAAGTTGTGTCTGTGTCTAATAATGCAGGGAGAGGGTTAATAATATAAAGATAATAACTTCACCAGTTCTGTACGATTTCCTGCAAGCAAAGTGAACAATCTAAGGCACCACTTAATGGAATTCAGTAATCCTTCTAAAACAATAATCTACTACATACTTTGATTCCAATCAACAAAAGTGAAACATAACCTGAAGTAAATAAATTGTCAAACTATTTTAAAATACATGGAATGCATAAGATTGGAATAGTTTTGCTCGATTCAGACTACTAGTACATAACAATCAACAAATGTTCTAACCTGTGTGAAGTCATTTACACAACACTTTGGAATACCGGTAGGTAAGAAGCAATAAAACATGACACAACCACATACAGCATGCTTTGAAAACCACAGACAATAATCCTAATTATGATTTTACAATATTTTTTTTTTTAGAACACTTTCATACTTTCTATGTTATTATTTTTCTTGTGATGATATTGAAAAAAAAAAATAGAAAAAGGATCCACAAGCAATAAGAAATAATAAATAAAACACATCCCAATAATTAACACTTTTCAGAAATATAATATATAAAATATATGACATTGTATATTTCAATATACAAAGCAAGAATATTTTAATGCAAATATTGATAATTATGCTAGACCTGTGAAATACGTCAACCTGATTAATCATTCAAATTTGGTGACATTTTCTTCCTATTTAAATCTTAATTTCTTGACAATTTAATTCAAATTACATTCCCTGACATTAATGTTCCAAGTTTTGCTAGAATTGGTATTATTTTCACTCACAAAATATTTCCAAAATAAACAGGCCTAACTGTCACTCATGATAAATGTTGGATACACGTTTACTAACTTTCCTATGTACCAGCCTCACATTTGTTAAGCGTGTGTGAAATACATGCATAGTTTAGATTATTATCATAGTAATTGGAATATATAATTACATTTTAAACATTTGGAGAACAATAAACTTGATGTTGGAAACTGTTCAAATGGTGGCAAGAAAAAATACTAGTTTCCTAATGAGTTATTAGATAATGCCAATAATTTGTTCTCTCTTCAGATCACGAAAATCCATTTTAAACAAATATTTTTCATATTAATTCTTTGCAGTTACCAGAGCTGCAACTGGATGATTTAACATTATTCACGTTTCTGAATTGTATTAAAATGAATGGAGATGATTGTGTAAAGTACAGAATCAGGTTATCAATAAATACACTGGAAATATATTACTATACATGTATACGCGGTCTATGCCTTAAATGCAATGTGTATCTGGGAATATGTTTGTACTCAGTTAATATACCGTATAGTGGATAATACATGTAACTCATTGTGTGTGTTGTATAAGCCGTTTTCATCATGTTCATATAATGCTCAGGCCTGTGCTTCATGAAATGGTCGTACTATAGTCCGGGCATAAATCAGGACTTAAGCCACAGTTGACTGTAACAAGTGATGACGTAAGCCTTGATTTATGCATAGATTAACAGGTACGGTCTTCTCGAGGAAAAGAGGATAACAGGAAAACGTAGTCAGTATGTAACTGTCAGCCATAATATGCAAGGCTTCACAGACACCATGACAAAGACTTTCTTAGGCAGCCTTTCATTTCATCCCTGCTAGATTCATAAGAACCATGAGTCATTACTGTAGTTCTGATTGATTCCAGCATAAAGAAGGTTGAAAAAATAAAACCTGCAGTTTAAAAAAAAATTGAATTAACCCATTCAGGTTTGAAATGTTGGATTGACAATGACAGTACTAAAAGGGTTAAAATAGTTTAAATGAATCCCAGGATCAGAGCTTAAAATGACATAACTTCAAGGTCATCATATCTGCATTCTTAACTATAGACTTCTCTAGAGCCAAGGTTGGAGAAGGTCATTTCATACGAGTGGGGACAGATCAGGAATTTAGGGTTAAACTGTGAACAATAGCTAGTGGTCATCACATCCTTTTGTATCGGTCATCTCTGGACACTTTCATGTCTGCATCTTCACATAGCTCATTCACAACCAGCATTAAACACAACAAGTCAACAGTTTCACACGAGCTAGCTATGTGACATAGCATGACATGACAACGCCAGCCATGTGACATGAAAACACAACCACTTGACATGATGTGGAACTATTATTTCAGTGGCAGAATGTCACGACATGACAGTGATGCCATTGTATAGTCACATGACATGGAATGGTTGACATGTCATGTCATGACATGTCAGTGATGCCATCACATAGTCACGTGACACGGAATGGTCGATATTCACAGAAATGTCATGACATGACAAGTGACCCTGCATTCAACAAGTACATAGAGAGACATCTTGTCAGACTTAACCACTCAGCAATGACAGACAAGATGAATTTGAAATAAAATAAATATGCCTCAGATATCAACTCATTGTCATATGACATCACCATTCTGGATAAATGTCACTACAATAGAAGTTGTGTCGTATTTATCACTCCATGTGTCTCGTCCCATCCTGTGACTCAAATCTCCAGCAAGTTTTATTACAGAAAACATCCGCACAAAAGAAACGCTGTGATAACATATCAAGTAATATCACTGTTGTCAACGTATACATCTTGCACAGCAAGTATAGCATATTTACATAAGCCCATTTATTAGACATATGTACACCTATTAGTGTAATGTTGGTCTACTACCAAGTAATTGTTTATTTTAGATTACATACTAAAAGCCTATACACGATTACATGAATGAGAATCATGTATAGTTATCATTAGGTTCAACCAAGAGATATATTTAACATCAGGACCCCTGTTCCATAGAATGATCATACCGCTATGAGTCTTGACACCACGTTAACGTATCGGAGTTAAGACTCGCGTAGCGATACGATCGGTCTGAGGAACACCACCCAGTCCACTAAGGTAGATCATTCTCAATATCAGGTGGTTAACCACATCATTAACTCTTACGATGCTTTGTAAGAAATAATATTAATAGCACCACTGTAGTCATTTGTAAACATAGCAAAATAAGAGTTAATGACTATAACTACTACCTGTCCGTCTAAGAATGGATCTGTACATGTAAATCTCGGAAAAAGCTGCCATACAAAATTTCAAAAGGTAACCACACGGCCACTTGTAGGCGTTGAAACTAACATTACTATACCAGTATATAAATCTAACAGTAAATGTAAGCAAAAAGCTTTTGTAACAGTAACATCCATGTTAATTTGTTACACAGAATAACATTATACGGATAAAACATCACCAAGCTATAAAATTTATCTCTAATTTACAAGAATTCATTACATGCTAAAACATGATAAAATTGTAAATATAAAATATGAATTCTATCAGGTACTGGCTACAAATTGGACTGGTATCTCAGTTCCACGGTCATGTCCACTATGGTATTTCCAGCTACTGTATTCTACTGACAGCATACATGCTATGGTATTTCTACTGACAGCATACATGCTATGGTACCAGAGTCGTGTGCTATTACTTGAAAAGACCCGCAAACATTTCTCATAAATAATGTAATACAAGTCGTCTACTACCTATCAGCTCTCGTGGAAATATATCAAGAAATGTCGAGCAACAATTCCGTCCATACAACGATTCCAGTTCCATGACACTACATTCTGTGGAATTTCCGCAGACAGCTATTTGTCCGCCTAATGGATTCCATGCGTTTCCTGTATTTAAACCTCTCAGGGTGATGTCATCCGGTGAGGTAGAGCTGAGGTGAGTATCAGTTGTCAGGATAACACTATCTAGAATACAACTGGCTATGTAGCTACTCGTTCTGCATAGATGCTTTACAAGGGAATATAAATACACTGTTAATATAAATGGCACGTAGAATGCAGTAATATCCCTGGGTTAGCACCCTTCAAGTGTAGCATGCATGGAGAAACTTGTCACGTCTTCTATCACAGTTGTCTCCCTTACAGCATTGTTTCCATGACAACTGCTACCGGGACACCAGACTGAAACATACAAATAATATTTAATAACTGATTGCTTATGCTATGTAAAAATATACTTATATTATTTTAACCCATTACAACATCACATAGGAATGACAAATTCTAAAATATTTTAAAATGCTACAACATCAAATAGATCTACTTCTCCGAAACCATATACACATGTATGCAGTTACTTGACATTAACAAATAAATTGTCATTGTGTAGAAGTTATTTCATAATTACTATATCATATGGAAATAGATTTAATAAAATGTTGAATGATTTAATCCTTTACATTGCTGCGCAAATATCTCACCCATTTCCGACCATTAATAAAAGAAGGAATTAATATAATACAGTGATATTCGAATATTGTTCACTTTCTTCAAAGCTGTTATATCTAGTGAGATGGCAAAGTGACATGGTTCAAACATTAGTCTTCATATAAGTGGGGAGTATATATGTTTTATTAAGCAGCTAGCTTATGTTTGTTAATTTAATATAATTAGTGATTAACTCAGTGTACAATTAATGATTAATATACCTACCGTTATCTAAATTTACTCTTTAAATATACTACTACACACATAAACACATATGGTATAGTTTGTAAGTGGTTGTATTCTATGTTGTACTGAGATTATTACACACAATACAATGTAATTAGAATTAGCCTGAAATTGATTGAGACGTAAATATTGACTGGGATAAAATGTGACATTGAGATTGAGGAAAACTTTAAAGTGAGATCATATAAGAAAGTTTGAGATTGTGTTTGACTAGATTGAGATTGTCTTAAGATTGAAAGTGATTGAGAGTGACTGAAACTGATAGCGAGATTGAATGGAGATTGAGCCACAGTGAGAATCATATTGACAGCGACTGAGACTGATAGAGAGATTGAGTCTGAGATGAGATTGATTGACTGAGACTGAATCAGTCAGAGATTGAGATTCAAACTCCTATTGTTATCAATATTCGACCTTCAGAATCACAATCAGTTTATAGTCAATCTGGAATCTCAAAGAAACACTACACACCACACACATGCTATACCAGTCCAAGAAATTACGCAACTTTTTCATACGATTTCATGCTCAACTCAAAGTTTTATTCACAAATCCGCAAATAAAATTTAAGCTCTCGGATGAAATCATACTCAAAATGTTTTGTGATCTCGGACCCAGAAATATATTTGAATGAACCCAAATGTGATTGTTAAAAACCGTGTAGCAGTTACCAAATTGTGTAATAATAAACACAACATAATCCTAACACCAAAACATAACTTAATACATGTACCAGCAAACACAGCTGAAGAGGAACACGTCACAGGCAGTCACGAGTGGCAGGCTGATATATCAGACAGGGTTATTGTATGATGCATGTTAGATAGAGAAAGCTAGGTTATTGCAGTGGGACTCAGATAACACACAGCTCATATTCACTGATTAGTAATTGTATTATTCAATGAGGATTCTGAAGAACAAGGAAGACAGCCCTAAGATACACATGCACTATTTTCAGTGAGCAAACCTGTAAAACTCTCTGATTCATCAGTGTCTAAATACTGCAAATAAATAAACAAAATATTTCCTTTCTGTTTGCTCCAATGTTTAAGTAATTAATTGACTGGTGTTTTAATATTATTTATATAAATTGTTGTTTGGAATTACTGAGTAGGTGTATGGATTATTGCTCCACAATTTGAAATTCACTTCTTTGATAGTGAATAATGTCTCCAGTATTTCTTGTTAATACTGAGCTGTAAACATTCCTCCAATCTGACATCACGTTTATTGCATCTTTACAAAAATGTTGTGTACAAATTATTCATTATGCTTGGAAATTACATTCTTTAGTCTAGAATAAGTGAACCTTGAGGAATAGGTACTTGCAAATAAGTGAACTGAATATATCATCAATTTGGAACTGAATAAATAAACCTTTACTGAATATGTGATTACTTTGGATACTCCAAAAGAATTGAAAATTTCAAAATAGTATTCAGTATGTTTGGAAATTGAAGTATGTATGTTTAGAATAAGAAAACTTGATGAAAAAACTTACCAAAATAAATGAACTGAATATATTATCAATTTGGAACTGAATATATTATTAATTTGGATATTCCATAAGCATGAAATTTGTAAAATTTGTAAAATAGTATTCAGTATGTTTGAAAATGGAAAAACTTGAGGATTACCTACTTTAAAAAAAAAATTGTGACTGACTATTTTATCAATTTGGATCCTCCATAAGCATGATGAGCCCTGATTGAGCATTCAATCAGTAGATTAATCATTAACGCAGAATGATCAAACTTGAGCTTTCAGTGAGGACTAGGCCTAGGTTAGTGTCTGTGTATGTTTACCTTGGTGTGGGGGAGCTTGAACTCCTGCGTTTTCGAGCAAGGCCCTAGAAGAAAACATATAAACATGCAAAAACTGACCATTGACATAATGCAAAACATACAGAGGGGTGCAAATGAATATATGTAACATGGCAGAAATGTACAGGGGAATAGATAACAGAAGATGAAAACGTGGATAAAATTGCAAACAAATGAACGATGCAAATGGTGGACAGTCAGAAAGTCTAGTATATTTGATAATACGCATCAGCATTCTGTTGTTGTACAATGGGTGGGGTGAGGGTAGGGTTATAATTCTAGAACTGAAAACTACAGTAGGATAATACAGTAGCACACTTTAAAAATAAATATAAAAAAATTATATCAGTCTGTAATTCTGTGTATATTTATGATCCATGTATATAGTATAGTATATGGTATAGGTGGTTTGTTGTTGTTTTGTTTTGTTTTTTAAATTGGTGTTTAGATACGCTTTCAAGATTATTTCTTATATCGCTGCAACTGTATGATTAATCCAGCATATATAAACATGACTGCATAAATTCTAAATACTACTGTTAATTGTAAGTGACTCATCAAAAACACATACCGTACTATTTCCTTCCTGACAACCCATGAGGAATGTAATGAGTAATCATGTGAATGAATTCTGTCCATAAGTATATTTCTTATACCCATATACTATGGTAGTAACCAATCAAATGGCTATTTGTACTACATATTTGCAATTTGTATCAATTTTTGCCCGCTGGTCATACAAGTTCTTTTGTAATGTATACATCTCCTTGTTCATTCACCATTTATTATTAATATTTTCTAAAGATATGTAGGTACCCTGTCGACAGAATCTAGATTTGAAAATGTTGCAAGTGAACATGTATTTTTGTTTTTAAATAAAAAAATAAACAAATGGATATAAATAGTATAGAAAAGTGTGCTACAATTCAAGTCCAAGTCAAGAGCGCCATTTCATGACATGTGCAATACTTGTACTAAGCATTCAATAAGACTACAGGTCACGTGGGGAGGTAAAAGATCTCTAAGAAATAAAACAAGGCAAACCAAGGCAAAACTTACAGGCAAAGTCTTGGAGAAATTGAGATGTGCATAGATAACGACACCAATATCTTTGTGATCAGCCTCCATAGCTATGGAGAGAGCTGTACTGCCGTCCTGTCAACATAACACAATAACATCTAGCTAGAACCAAGGAAATAAACACAGGAGAAAATAATAAACATAAATAAAAATAAATTAAAATGACTACAAGGATTATACTATAGTAGTTGGGACAGCAATGCAGCTCACATGGTTATGTCCTTGATTTCGTAACATGTATTTCTTTTCAAAATGTTAAATTATTTTGTAAAATATTAGCAAAAATATATATTTTTTCAATTATGAAATGATATGACAGTCCAGTGATACTGGCTGCAAGTCAAATGACTTCCAGAATGTTACTTATGACACTCATTATTTTAATTGAACAAACCGTGAGCTGCAATACTTTGTAAAATCACTGAAAAGTATAAGAGGTTATTAGCAGGTCATAGGAAAAGGTTCATTAGTCCTTAGGACGACATGAACCAATATTTAGTAACGACAACATCGTGCAATTTACTTAAGCCCTAAATCCAGAAAAAAACTGAAAGTACATTAGAACAAAATCTTCCAATTTTGTTCCTTTGACAATAAGAAAGTGCACATAAACATTTGCCGATACCAAAAACAATGCTAAATGTTAATACATGTGCATACATACATATCATGAGTATAAAGAAACATTGCCAGCATTCAATAGTAACAGGTGCATGCTGTCTAGCTACAACTGAGGTAATGACCATAGTTAACCCTCTCCCTGCTGGATTTGGCACGGGCGATGCTCTTTAGGGCATCTCTGGCTGCCTTCAGCATGGAAAGGGTTAACAGTGGTGTGGGGACTAGCAACTGAAATACAGTACGCCAGGCGTGTAGTGCTGACAACGACGTCTTTACCTCACTGCCTGGGAGCAGATGGTGGGAGGCGACTATAGTACGCCATTGTAATAATGGAGTCTGGCCCGATCTGAATGTTCAGTAATAATAATAATAATAATAATAATAATTGGAATTATGTAGGAGATGATTAAAGGAATAAAGAGTTAAATGAGTGAGTGAATATATGGAATTTAACGTCGCTGCGGGAATCTTTCACCCATTTGCGACGAGAGTGAATTCATGTTTTACTTCAAGGCGAGAATCTTTCACTCATATGTGACGAAAAATAATAAAATATATTGTTCACTTTGTAAATCTGTAAATCGTTGAGATGTATGTGGTCTAACTGTAGCAGCTGCTATATTGTCAGACAGGGGTTATAATACAAATAATCAACATTTGCTGAAGAGATTATTTTCTAAATTAAAGAAAAATAGAATTAATGCTTTACATCGCAGTGCGAATATTTCGCCCATATAATCTATTATGTTGATCATTTTATGAGTCGCTTTTTCAGCAAATGTTTAACAAACAAAATAGGGGGATTTTTTCTTTCTAAAGGTTTAAAATATTATTGGACGTCAGTGTCTATGCTTACGTTATCTGTGAGGCTGGCGTCCGTGCCTGGGTGGGCCAGAAGAATTTTGACGATCTCGCTGTGCCCGTGTTCGCAGGCACACATGATGGCTGTGGAACCGTCGTCGTCACGGGCGTTGACCGCGGCACCACACTGCAGCAGTAGTTCCACCATGTTGGTCCTACCGTGGCTGACTGCAAGCATCAACGCTGTCTGACCTGCCTGGAGGACAAACAAAGGGAGGTAATACATTAGATACTGTCAGACAACCCATAAAATAAAAATTAACAAAACCTAGGTAGAATCTTAAATTTATTGGCAATAAAGTCATGTGAATTGACGCCACATACTTGTGAAGACTTGAGGTTGACATCGCCCTGCATGAAGAGTCTCCGGAGAGTGTTGATCTGCGTCTGGGTCTGAACGTACGCCAGAGATCCCAGCATGATGGGCGTGTACCCGGCCTTGTTCTGCTTGTTGACGTCCACCACCCCCGAGTCCAGGAACAGACCAATCACCTCGCAGTTACAGTTAGACACGGAGTAGTGGATGGCTGTGTTACCCTGGAAACAGAACATTTGAAAACAATATAGCTTGTATTACTTTAACAAGGAGGTATGATACACTATATATACTATATTCATATTTTCGTGTACGTGATATTCAGGCCTTCCTATGTAACGGCAATATAAATAAATTTGGCATGAATAACATGCGCACTTGCTGGAAAATAAGGGGTACCGGCATGAATTACATATGTAACGGCTGTATAAGTATCGTCTTGGATATATAAACAATCGAGGCATGGCTGGATATACAGCTGGGCACGGAAGGCCTGATATCTTTTTAATTAGTTCGCTATTAAAATGTTTCTCGGTGAGCAAAACGTCTCAGTAGTGGAAATATTTGCATCAAAAGCTGCACGTTACTGTTGCTCACGTTTGTGTCGGCCATGTTGACGATGTACTCGAGGAGTTTCTTGGAGATCTCGTTGAAGGAGGACATGTAATCCTCCACCTGGTACGGGTCTGACAGTTTCTGACTGGAGATCTGGAACCACTCCTTCTGGATCACGTTCAGGTTCGTGTTCTGAAACAGAGTTATCTCCCTTCAACAACACATCCAGTTTGATAGTTATCCTGGTGAAATGTTTCAAAATTTCTTTTAATGTTATTTTTTATATTAAATTAAATTTTTTTATTTTTTATATTGGGGTTTAGAGCCGCTTTCAAGATCCTTTCATTTATATCATGGCTTATCAGTTTAGGGCAGGAGGGACTCCACAACATCCATATTTGTCTAGATAAGTGTTTCACTTTTGTCTTATTCTATTGAATTTGTAACAATAAAATATGTTGAAATCAAATTAAGGCAGCAGTGGGCATTGTTGTAGAGGATGACAGTGGCAGGAACGGACACATGACTGTAATAAATGTTGATAGCATTCAGAAGGTAAACAAACCAGCTGTGAGGTCCTGATGGAGGTGGAGTCCACGAGGTAGTTGGCCAGAACGTCGCAGGCCTTCCTGACATCCTTGCTCAACTCAAATCTGGAAATACACACACAGACACATTTCACCTCACTGGCTAGGTTCACAAAGCCATTGCAGCTCAATATTGTCATGCATTAATAGATATATTTATTATTTTATGTCATTCATTCAAATAAGGTCCTAAAATGTCGCATGAGAACAATCGAATAATACAAGTTGTTGCTACAAATCGCATCGTGAGAGTCCACCTTTAAATGTTTACATTCATTAGTCGCAATAAACTAAATATCCGGTAGTTAAAATTGTTTAATAATCTTCCCAGTGAAATCACCTGAGTGAGTGAGTGAATATGGAGTTTAACGTCGCTGCGGGAATCTTTCACCCATTTGCGACGATGTGAAATCACCTGAAGATGAAGGTGTTCAGTTCAACAGGGACAGGATCTAGCGACACTTACGTTTCCCGGATATTCTGATCGAACATCTGAGCACCAGGCAGACCCTTGGCAATGGCCTCGTCGTCTCGGCACTGGTACACGATGCTCCCCTGGCGGCCGTCGTACGACCCCTCCTCGTAGCTGCTGTCCGAGTCGTTGCCCTCGTTCTCAGACTCCTCCGAGTGATCCGTGTCCGTCCTGAGAAAACAAAACACAACATCGTGAGAATTACTGCAGCAGCCATAGAATCGGGGGTAGTTATTTTATGTCATAGCGGAATCTTTTACCAATATGCAACGAAAATTAGTGGATTGTCTGTGTACAGTATACATGCAATTGTCTCCCTTGGTTTGCTAGTATTATTTGGGCTTAGTTTTTGCTAATTCTTGCATTTCCGTACAATTTCCATTTTCATTTATATAAAATTGGAGTTTAGCACGTTTAGAGCTGCTTTCAAGATGAGTTAGCTCATAATTATTATTTTTATTAGAAAATAACTGGCCTCCATATAACTCCAGCAAAATCACACAGAAACGAAACAGATTATTTCATGTAAAAGAAACCACACCAACACTTTTAATATGTTCATAGTGAATGAAGCAGTTGTAAAATATCTTAAAACACATTCTTCCTAATGGAAGAAACGTAACCATAACAGTACCTCGAGTTCAAACAGAACAAAGTTAATTAAAGTATATGAACCAGAATGAATTACCAGTACATCTAAAATCTGAATTCATCATAATATTCAGTATTCAAGGCTTGAGGAATCTACATTTGTGATTAAACGTGTCTTTGTCAATTCTTATTGGTATTTTAAACCGATATTGGATTCTCTATGCACTGTAATTATCAACCTAAACTAATGGCCTGTACACACATCACTCACTGTAGTTCTACTTCCAGAATACATCATGTTTACAACCGACAGCTGAAACAGCACCCAATTGGTCAATTCCATCCAGCACACCAAATATATATCAATAATTACTCTGAGCTGTAAACCGGCCAGATCGTATCCATCAATATCACTTTCCATAATTATTCTGCTGAATGAAGTCATTTCCTGCTGCACCAGATCTGTTCAACTACACCAGAGTATCGACGACAGCCAGGTGTGAGACTCAATCAGTTGTTACACAATACGACATTACGCCGACTGTTTGAGGAAATGGTCACACAGAGTAACGGCTGAGCAGCCACAGTATGGGAGGTGAATCAATTCCATTATTTTTACCGAATTAAAATGAAATCAGTAATTTGTATTGATTTTTACATTGAACAGTGCCAGCTAATCCAATGGTACTAATCCAGCAGGGAGAGGGTTAAATGATACCTGCATTTATCAAGCACATTTGACTACTCATATTTTGCTATCATGGTACATAACTTTCATTTCAGGAATTTAAAATACTTTCCATAATGAACACCATCATAGATGTCCTAAAGAACAGTGCCTGTGTCCAATCAGGTGTAGGGAATGGCATTCGAGTCAATGTCTGTCATAGTGCCAAGAACGTAATGAATGGGCCATGAAACCAAATTCCTATATTTATTGAATAAGATTAATAATTAGAATTGGTAATTTTATTTACCGACTTCAAAGCAACTATAATCACAAGAATTTCGTAGATCGATCTGTCATACACGTAATGGAGCATGTACACTCGTTCGTAGCAGTGCCTCCATATAACAAATTAACTTCCACTTGAGTGGACAGATCTGCTAAGCTAAGCGGTTAACACAGGTTAATCCAGTGAGGCGACCCTTGAGAGTCCTCAACACAGGTATGTATTACACGGCCAGTAGCCTTTGATCTTCAGGCTGGAGGTGGTTAACAGGTAATACGGGGAACATGATTCCAGCATGTGATATGACGTGTGTATACAACGTAGAGTAACAGCAATGTATCTCCTCACTTCTGGGTTTGTAGTCGCATTGACTGGTTGAATTGAGTTTGGAGCCACTTTCAAGATTATTTCACTCATATCATGGCTGGTATGTCTTGTAGGCACATGTTCTGCTTGTGCTAGGCAGTATTATTACTGGCTGTTGGTGCTAGCACACAGAATATCCTGCTGCAGCCAGAACATGGATACCAAATTCAGACATAAGATACTGACTCTGAGACCAGTCCTTACTTTAATCCTTTACTGCTGATTGTCAAGCAGGGGAACAACAACTACCATCTTTTAACATCTTTTGGTATGACGCAGCTGTGGCATGATCCATGTTCCTCAATCTACCATACTAGTTATATTAAAAATTTATCAAATGTGACCAGTAGAATTAAATAATCAGTCATTATGGTTATGCCATTCTAAAGGTAATGGCAAACGTATGAGTACTGAGGACGTTCTGAGGTCATGGTGAACTAAATCAGTATTGTGAACAGTTTGAGGTGATGGTAACCTTTGGATAAATAATTTGGCCTACATTCAAGTAATAATTCATGAATATAAACTGAAAAGAAATGTTTATAATTTACACTTAGCATGAATTTCAGTAGTCATTTATTTGTGTTGTGTATCAAGTACCACCACCCACATCGTCATCTGAGAAAAAAGTAATCAGTTTTCAATTACACTACTTATTGCGGCTTACAGAATGTCACAACAGAACAGAACTAGTCTAATCAAGTCCGCTTATTGAAACTCATACAACCAGAACAAATTCTTTACAAACATTGACAATTCCATAATATTTCATGTTAAACAAATATAATAACAACCGGTCTTGGCAGATCTCCAATAAAAATTCCAATTTCAGTATCGGGCTGTTACTGTGATGATGTGATGAATACTACACTAACATCAGGGGCAATGGAGTTAACTCAGTATTTTGATGTATAAAAATAGTGATTTCACAAAGCTTTACCAATTTCAGAGTGGTACCTTTGACCTATGTATCCCGACCCCTCCCCAGCGGACCGGCTGGGAATAATAAACAGGATATGCACTACAGGATGCATGTTTCATTCAGAACAATAATTGTAAGTCGGATCTGTTACAAGTATCGGTTCTACATGTACAGGAAACATGGCCTGTGACATAACACTGTCTGAGAGTCATAGAGTCATGGGAACTGTAGTCTGTGACATAACACTGTCTGAGAGTCATAGAGTCATGGGAACTGTAGTCTGTGACATAACACTGTCTGAGAGTCTCTGGGCGTATTCGCAACCACGTTCTCGAGTTGACACGACACGAGAACGGGGTTTCGAACATCGAAAACCAACACGC
>JAVCKZ010034451.1:0-19330 GCA_034780755.1 Lepetodrilus elevatus | reverse complement strand
CGTTCGAAAGAAGAAACGGGTAAAAAGGCTCGATTTGCACGTGCTGATGCTCTTCTTCACATACCCGCACGTGCAAAATCAGCCTATTTGTCTGTTCATCCTTTCGAACGTCACCCCTCTGCATTAAATAAAACTTAGTCCAAATATTTGGTCATTCACCACTGTCAGATGTTTATAAGGAATGTTCAGAAAAATAATGTTTACATTGATAGCTGAAACATATCTTCTGAGAAATTACTCCATTACACTGATATGTATTTGATCTGCCATGAATGAAAACAATTGTACTCCTCGTTCACGTCTGTGACACTTGCTGAGATTAGGCAGCTGCTGGCGGTGATGTAGACCTGTACTGGAGTTGACAAACCGTGGGAATTAGCCCGAAACACATTAAGTAAACAAAACATGAAGTAGACAAACATAAACTTAGGTAGACCGAGCATGAACACAAAAAAATAACAAACTGCAGCTGGTATCAGCAGTCAAAGAGCAGATAACTCTGTCAGTGTTAGTAGCAGGCGGTTTTTGACAAGTGCTTCTTTAGATTGTCGGTAGAGTGCACATCTTAGCGTGGTTCTAAAAGTCTTTTAAATTAACAAAAATAAATGTTATGTTCATATGATACGTACCATCATAACTGTTGTATCGCCACTAAATCAAGGTAGAATCTATGTCCCGCTGATCCCCCCAATTAAGTCATCTCTTTATCTATTGCACGAGTCTGTGTTTACCTCTTGATAGATATCACACCTGAACACATTGATGTACTACATCCTTACGTCTACTACATACTGACTACAGGCTATGATACTGTAGAAGATAGCAGTCGTGCTGTAGATACCTCAACAGAGACTTCTGCACAAAATGGAAGAATTGAAATGAGAAAATATCGAAAACCCGGTGCAATAGAAATAATGATAATTTCTGTTATAATTAATTAAAATATTCAGTTTCTAGTATTCCTTCAGAAGTGGACATAAATATTCGTAATGTGTGAAACCCAACCGCACCATGGGACATTTAGATTATTCACCATTACAATGCCCTATCTAGCTGTAATGGCACGCAATAAAATGGACAATAAACCATGTAATTGCCCTCGGTGAATATATTTAATATCTGATTGGGATTCTGTCTAGTAACGCCATTGATTATGTTCCCGTGATAATATACGATCCAGATTGGACGCTCTCCGACTACTGTATGATGACCCCTGTCATGAGGTCAGAGTTCATATTCCACAGGGATGACCTCGGGCTAACTTGAATATGAGACAGGTGGACCGAGATGTAAATACAAACATGTGTCGTCTGGATATTGTGTCCAAGAGTAAACAACATTGAACACGGGACATGTTTAGCTACGCTCGAATTGGATGGAAATGATTATCGTTAATCCGTCTTTGATATTCCCAGATTTTAGACTGAGGACTTTGTTAAGATGGATTGTTTGCGTTTCTGCCCAGTGGATGAGGTTGAATTAAGACTTAACAGAAAGAACACATTACAGTGCTCCCTCGATATAACGCTGAATTTGGTGCCCATGACATGCTACCCGCGTTATTATACTTGTGTTATATCAATTGGAGAAAGAAAAAAAAACATTAAAAAAAGAAAACTTATTCAGAGGGAAAAAATATTTTTATTATTAACTCGAATAGTGATACAAATAACAACATTTTTAACATTCACAAAAAGCATTAATTTCTACTAGCCCTTAGGATATCTTTAACATTGGGAGAAATAGCCTGGGCTAACAGGCTAGTGTTAATTTATATCCCTGACGGCGGGCAACCTACTTTTTAATATTTAGCACCTTTGGGGTCTTTGCAACTTGCCCTCAATGTGTTAATATGGATCCCTGGCACCAGTAGCTGAATGTTGTAAATCACTGAAAGACTAGCACTACCGCATTCAGGAACAGATCAGAGACAAACCAAGTCTGGTATCTGAACATTATTGCAGCTGTTGCCGCAGATTGTGCTTCTAGCTGCTACTGCTAGTCATTTCAGGACAAGTTGGTGTTCAAATTCTTCACAGTAATTCAGCAGATCTCGGTGTTGGTGTGCTAGCTCTTCCAATTATTTGTGGGCATGTACACATGGTAATTGTTATGTCTCTGATGCCTCTTTGATAGACCATACTTTCCTCATCCCAGTCCTAGCGCCAGACCAGTTGATCCCCACACCAAACACGGCAGTATGTTGGAGAAAGCCTGACATAATTTCAGGACACTTGGGGAGCTGTTTGATCAGACGCCTAGCATCAAGGTGTCTCAAATTAGTCAGGTATCCTGGAAATTCTTCCTGTGTTTATCAGTTAGGTCACCTGTTTATTTGGTTTTAAGAGAAGACCAGCTTGTTTGTTCTCTGCCTTGGTGTGGCTTGTCCTCTCTCCGGCTTGTTCTCTCTTTGGACACGGCGAAGTGTACTGTGACATTTTGTTCACTGAAGACCATTTTTGTCCTTGTCTATTATTCCAGATAGCAAGGTATCTTTGTCCATTGCATTATTCTGAATGTATAAAATGATTCAGATGTCATCAGGTTTGTTTCATGGTATTGCCGTCTGACCAATAAAACCTGTTTGAAAACACATTTTCTCCCTAAGTAAACATTTACCTATCCTTTTTTTATCTCCGACCGCTGATGGTGTGAACAAGAAATATCTTCAATGTGTGTTAGAGCACTGAACTGGAAAATTAAAGGTCCTTATGTTTTTTGTCAATGTATGAAAGCATTCTGTCTGTCCAATATGGTGATGTTTAACATGCTGTTTAACCTTCTCAATGCTGGAGGTAATCTGAGATGCCTTAAAGAGCATAGCATGTATCTAATCTAGCAGGGAGAGGGTTAATTCACACCAGATATGGTCTGCGTTGGTGTGATCTGTGTCTGGATGTCTTCATGTTGCCTTAGCGAAAAACTAAAAAGCACTTTATGAATAAGTCATTGGGCTGTGACAAGATGGGATGGAAAACTTTCATAAATCATTTACTTCCACATGTCCCATGGCATGTAAAACTGTATTTCATGTTTAATAATAGACTATGATTTCCTTAAATATTACTGCTTCGGGAGCATATTAATTCATTCTTAAATATGCTAATTTTCATTGTCAAGCCAATGTGTATACGTATGTGTATGTGTGTGTGTTTGTGTTTGTGTTTGCGTGTTTGTGTTTGCATGCGTGCGTGCGTGCGTGCGTGTGTATATGTACGTCATGATTTTGCAAAAGTATTTATTTTGAGGACTTGCGTGAAAATATGTCGTTGATATGACGCAGGTATTATAACGTGGATGGCATGTCATGGACCCCAAATTCAGCGTTATATCGAGGGAGCACTGTACTTGGTACTGTTACAAGGCATTTTGTTTCTAATTATATATATTTTATTTCTTATTTGGAAAATATGTCAACTATAGGACATTAAACTTTGTCAATTTTATGTTATTATTATTGCTAATAGAAATGCTGATCCTGTTGAACTGAGTACTTGTTTGAGAATGCTGTGATCTAGAACAACATCATTGCTCATAACATTACGACAATTATGTGACTGAATTATGCCACATGTGACAGTGTCGACCTTACAAAGCTAGTCATGAACAAAATTAACCCAACATTTTTTCTGCAATCTATATCATATTTTTAACATAATATATTTTGTATCCCCCTTTGTGAATGTTTCAGTACTTCCCAACATTGCTATTCATGAACAAAATTATTGAACATTGTTCTGTGATCTGTATAATGTTTTTAAACATTCATAATATTTTTGTGTCCTCCCTTTGTGACAGTATATGTATGCAAAGGTTGAGCTTCTGAGGTGAAGCTCAGCTGGGATTGTGATGTGAATATGCTCCACAGTTAGTTAGATCATAGGCGTTTCTCCGTACACATGTTCCGTCAACACAAGAGGGCTGGAATCGCATTATCAACGTAATTGAAGCCACCATTCCCCCAATAATTTAAATTACATTACTTCAACTTTACATTCCTTAGTAAAATTTAAAGTTTAAGTATACTCGTGGTATACCACAGTGCAATGTTACGGTAGAGGTGTGTCTGTTTGCTTTCTTGTCTGGAGCCTGAATGCATTAAAATCTCTTTTGTGAATTTAAGATTTTATTTGCAATGTTAACTGAATCGCAAACTCACAGTATACCCTACTATTTTATGATGAAAATAATTAAGTTCTGACGGAATTGCTTTTGTTGACCACTTCTTCATCTGGGTGATGAATAAATTTTTCTGTAGTTTCAATTTCACACTTGAAAGTTGTGGATTATTTTGATTTCAATACTTTTAAGAGTTTCAAGTTTTAAGTTTTTAAGTTTTTAAATTTTGTCCACTCTTTACACCACCCACAGTAACACCACCCACAGTGGTACAAGAGTACTGCTGTGCCACTGTAGCCACATTTCATTAAATTTGAGGCTTTTAAAAATACAAAAATGAGCAAGTTTCATGGATATCCCCTCTACTGGTGGTCCTCCTCATGTTTCAAGGTAGCCGTTATCTGGATGGCTGCACATCTACGTATATCAAGACGGCTAAGATCTACGTGTACCATGGGTAATGGTATGTTAGATTTATGTGTATCTGACACCCAGGTAGTGTTTCTCCACCCTCATACATATGTAGTGTCACCTGATGTTGATATATAGAGACATCCATCCATTAAACTTTAATATGAAGAATGTCCAGACGAAAGTTTGTCCTACATTGAAAGACCTATATGATGAGACCTCCAATAGTCTCACCAATAGGACTTATCTGATCTTAGTACATCACAGTAATTGCAGGGATACATACGCTCAATGCTCATGTTTTAACCCTCTTCATGCTGAAGGCCCTTTCTGGCGCGATATTGATAGGATGCACCGACTGTAGAGTGGCAATGCAGTTATCATCCTTGGTCTTGTCAGTACCAGACGGTGCTCGCAGGTTTACTGCAACATTCAGCGCTACGGATGTTGCGGGTTTCCTCCTGCCCTAAACTGACAAGTCGTGATATTAGTGAAATATTCTAGAAAGCGACTTTAAACCCCAATTAAAAAAATAATAATTTAAATAAATAAAAATGCTGAAGGCAACCAGAGATGCCATTAAAATAGCTGTGTCTATGCCTAATCCAGCATGGAGAGGGTTAAATAAATCAAATGTTTCGGTTCTATTGGTCAAGGTACCACCTCACGGCATTCAGCAAGTGCTGTACAATGTGTCGTCTTTCAATGACCCCCATCACACAGCGGGATTATGCCAATAGATGACCACCACAGATTTGTCCACCGTCGGAATTTGTGTCAGAGCAATGAACAACCTTTCTATTCTTTGAATTGGGGGTGAAATGATTGATAACGTGAATTGCCCCGGAACAAAAGTACAGAAGTGGTGAAATGTGTTATTTGTGTTAATACTGATGCCGTGGACTGTGTATCAATTGGTGACCAGCATGTTCCGCTATACCATCACTAATCCCAGATTGTTGGTTCAGGTGGTCTCGTCTTTGCTTTTTGCTAAATACAAAATAGCTTTTAGTGTTCCGGTCAGTTGGGGTCAGAGGAAGGTGGCTGGCCTCGGGTAATGTCCATAGTATTGACTCCGAGTAATGTCCATAGTATTGACTCCGAGTAATGTCCATAGTATTGACTCCAGGTATGCGCTCACTGTGGTGTTAGAGGTCGGACTGATCAGTCTCAGCACAGATGACCACGCTTCGTAGGTACCTGTTGAAAGCTGGCCGTTAATTGAAGAGATTTCATTGTCTTTGTTGTTTGTTATCAGTTATCAGATGGCAGATGTCGAAGTCATCACAAATGTGTGAAAGATTACCGCAGCAGTGTTAAACTCCATAATCACTCGCTCATCATTGTAGAAGCTGTAGATTAAAATACAGTGCTCCCTCGATATAACGCCCTTCGATGCACCGCAGATTCGGATACAACGCGGGGTCCAACGTGGAGTGGACCCCATTTAAAAATAAAAAATAAAAAATAAAAAATCTATTTTTTTTCTCCAATTATATTTTTTGATATAACACGGGTGGCATGTCATGGACCCCAAATTCAGCATTATATCGAGGGAGCACTGTACTGTGTACTGATACAAGGCATTTTGTTTCTAATTATATATATTTTATTTCTTATTTGGTTAAGTTGCTGGGTATAAAATTATTATTATTTTGATGTTTTCCCCCACTTGATTCAATAGTTAATATTGTTTTTAACAATAATAATAATTTAAAAAAAAAAATGTATATTCAAACAATTTTTCAAACTTTAGAGACAATGATAGAAATAATTGATTTTTGTCGTTTTGAAATCACACAGAACTGTTCCAAGAAGTGAGAGCTGTTATAGTACATGCCTTATTGAACACGCTCAGGTATGCACAGGTGACAATCAGTACGTGGGACTGCAATTGTGAAGGTCAGAGGTCAAGTGATTGATCTCGTAGTCGCTGGACCAGATAATCCCGAGCAGAAAGATTCCGAGGATTTGGATTGGATCAATAAGTCTGAACTGTCACGGTTGACGGATTCCGAGGATTTGGATTGGATCAATAAGTCTGAACTGTCACGGTTGAGCGGAATGCTGCAGAGCTTTCGTAGGAATGTCAACTGAGTGTGCCGAGATGAAGTTATGGATTAGAACGTTACCGTCAACGGTCGTGATTCTGTGCTGGAATCTCTGTATGGCCATAGTGAATTTCAAGAATAATTTTTTGATTTTAATCCACCGGGTAATTAAGATAGATTATGATGCTATCATCTAAATCTGCTTATCGTTAATTGGGATCTCAGAGCTGTGTGTATAAATTACGATGGTACATTCTTTATAAATTACGATGGTACAGTGTTTATGACTTATGATGGTAGAGTTTGTGTGTGTGTGTGTATATAATATGCCATTTGCAGGAGTTTTATAGGGACCATAGTCTATGGACTGTATTGGTTGCCAGATTAGAGAGATAACGCAACAAAGAATTGTGGCACATAAATCCTAGCCATGTAAATCTGTGGTAATCCCATCTGCTGCTGCGGTTCTCAGGGCGGCGTGGTACTGGGTGTCGTCCGCTTACTAAATCTGTCCACGCCACTGTCTCCGTGTACTACAAGTCATCTGACTGGAGTCTGTACAGAGAGGACACTATGTAGTGTAAAGTACAACATGCAAAACTTCCCAGCAAGAAGCTGCTCGTGAATTTTGGATGTCCAACATGTAGTTATTAGGTTTCTGTGGTATTATGTGAAATATAATATACAAAGTTTTCCAGAGATAATCTGGTAGTGGGTTTCGGATGTTCAACATTATGTAGTTAATATTTTTTCTATTTTCTATTGGTATAGGTAGATATATATTTCTTTAATTTTATATTATTTTGACAGGGGGACAACGAAGATTACACTTGTCAGATTTTTTGGTCAGATTCCGTCTCACGGTTGTCATCTTTTCACTAATCCACAAGTTCATCTCTCGGAATATCAGGTGGTTGGTTTGATGTCATGGAACTCGATGACTTTATCTGTGCTTATCTGCGTGGTGTTTTGTTGTCAGCTTGAAGCAAGGGAGTGGTATTACTATAGATGTTTACTGTAGTTTTCTACCTAAAAATATTATCCTACGGATACTTAGATTTTAGTGATATGCTGTTCAAATGGAGATTGGTTAAAATACTATCTGACTATCAATACTATACTGTCCTATACTATATTTCTAGGAAGTAAACGGTTCGCTACAAGTGTTTTTTGTAAACAGCTTTGAACATGTAGTACTGCTGCAGGGCAAGTGTTCTGTTTATAGACCAGCGATCCAAATCGATGAAGACATTAATTCACGCTTCGTACAATATTAATGATCAACGATAGCCCAGTCAAGCGTGTCGATGGTCAGACACACCACAGCAATCGCACACGGATCACACCAATCACACACAGATCACACGTATCACACGTGTGCACATGACGAAGAGGGCAGGGCAATCTACCGTCATCGGCACATAGCCACTGGGCTGCGAGACACAGGGGGGGGCTGATGACAATAGCATTCAGGTGTACCGTTGAGCTCTAGGCTCAGTTGCGTCTACCTGTCATCCTTCGGAGGGTTAAGCCTGGATCATCGCCAGTCTCACAGTGGGAGAGTGGGTGACCAGTCACTGGTTCTGTTTACTACAGTGATCACTCGGACGAGAGTAGGCATCGTCTGTTTACTTCGTTGATCACTCGGAGGAGAGTGGGTGACCGGTGGAGAGTGGGTGACCAACTGGCATCGTCTCTGTTTACTTCAGTTGATCAGTGGGTCAGTACCTGACCCATCGGAATAACCTATTATCACGACCCAGTTCCATATAGATCAGGACACACGTTTGTTGTGGACCCGTTGTGACGGGAATTAACTTTGTGGCTGTGATGGGGAATTTACCTGGAAGCAGCGATGCAGCTTGTCGGTGACAGTGCTTCCAGGTGTTTGGGGTAGATACGGATCTGTGTCTTCTCCGCGATCGTGGAATACTGACATATCATCGCATACCTATAGATTTGCTGTGTTGCGGAATACTGACATATCGTCCCACACGTGGATTTCCGCGTCAATGTTGACAACAAGCATGCAGTCGGAGGTGTATAAATCCTCATATACACATGTGTTCCAGTTCACCAGTAAGTTACTTGTTCGTTTTTCACTCGCTGATCTCTATCTGGGTCACTTGTATCAAAACCTGAACGTTCTTTGAGAACGCCTTCAAACAGTGCAATGGCATCTGTGATGTTTATGTAAGAATTATTAATTATATGTCCATTTTAAGTGATTAAAACTCATTGTATTATCTTTGTATATGTGGCATACATTCATTGCATAATATTTGCAGACATCGTCAAACATTTGCTATGGTCTATGATCAGTGTTCACTATGCAGGGTTCCACTTAGGTTTCAATTTTTGAGAGTCACAGGGACGCATGTTGATATACTTATCAACAATTTATTAATAAAGTGTGACCAAACTTGAATTTGTTTGTGTATGGGACGCAGGATTGCGTGTTAGGAGAAACCCTGACTATGGTATAAGAATATGTCTGTGCTTAGTAAAGGTAAACATGTAAGGAAAACAATCCTCATTTACTCAAGTAGTTCAACATGTTGGGTGAAAAATACATCAATATAATATAATAGAATATAATATCTGCGTTTATTTGTCAGTGTTATAAACATTTGCATTTCTTTTACAATCAGTTCTATCGTCTATGTACAAACACATTTGTAGACTTTCCATGCCTGAGAATAGTGAGATCTGTTTGTATACATACAACATATACGCGGTTCTGATCAGTTGATGAACAAGCTGCCATATAAGTGAAAGAATCTTGAAAGCAGCTCTAAACCCAAATTCATTAAAAAATATTTTAAAATTGATAAATATAACCATCCTATGTACTACAACAGAAATAACCAATTTGTCTGAGTTTTTTTTTCTTCTGAGGTTTTCAATATGTTAGAATTTTATCATAAAAGTGTGAAAATTAAACAATGGTCACTCCACAGGTCGCTCAATCGCTTGACCTCGGCGACCCTTGTATAGCCTCGCTATTAGCCGTCGGTGATCAATCTACGGAGGTATTGAATCCATTAAGTAGTGACGGATGCCTTGTATATGACACGTCCATTTCATGACGGCGTCCAAAGGTGACATTCGTGTCATCTCACTTTAACTTCTTACGTAAGCTTGCTTGACAACAGTTGAGAGCGGTCTGCTAATAATTATCTTATCAGCTGTGAATAATAGCGTATGGCGTGGGTACAAAAGAAAAATATGCAAGAAAATTCAAATTCCTAATCTGTTCAGACAATCCTAAAATAATTTCTTTAATATTTTCCGCCCGCTACGACTCATGAGTAATTTTAATTTCTAACAACCATGACATGTTTTAGTTGCATCATGTAAAAGTCCTCCTGGCATCTTTTGCTCAATTTATGATTAAATAAAAAATTAATTTGTCGTTGCTGTCACGAACGGATTTAATGAAATGCACATCCCAGTAACGTAATGAGATAAACCTGACTCATCAGTTGGTTTTATGTGCGAGTGTATTGGATGTTTGTTATTGTATTTGTATATGTGACTTGCATGTCAGCTCTTTGAATGGCATTAGTGATCCCCGGTCAAATTCTGCTAATCTATGTGTGATTCTATCCACTACCCTGTTTGCGAGTTCGGGAGGAAACTGACTGACTGACTCATGCAGTAACTTTTCCATGACATCAGATTTCCTTGATGATGAATTTTGTCGGTTGTTTGTTTAGTTTTCTGTACCGAATGATGAAATCAAGAAAACTAATATATATAAACAGACATATCTTAATTATTTTAAAGCTGTATATGTAATGATATTCATCTAGACAGGAGTAAAGACACGTTGCTCATATTCTATAATTGGATCTGATTTTGATATACACACACACATACACACACGTACACACATACACACACACACACAAACACACACCCACGCATGCACACACGCACACAACACACACGCACACACACATACACACACACATACACACACACATGCACACACACACGCACGTACACATACACACATACACACGCACGTACACACACACACACACACACACATGCACATACACACACACACACACACACACACACACACACACACAGACACAGATACATACACGCATACACATACAGAGAGAGAGAGAGAGAGAGAGAGAGAGATACAGAGTGGAGATAAGGGAGAGGGAGAGAGGGAAAGGAAGAAAGAGAGATAGGAGAGAGAAACATACACCCACAAACACACACACGCACGCGCGCACACACACACACACACATACACACACACACACACACACACATACACATACTCACACACACACACACACACACACACACACACATACACATCATAGTAGTTCCTTTAATTCTCTACACAAACCAACCCCATTCGTTTCTAGAAGACACTGAACCACATTTATCTAATTTAATATTAAATAAGAGTTAAAGTTTAAGTTAAACAATATAGTAACCGTATGCCATTTGTTTCGATGTTTGTGAATAACATTCTACTCACTTGTAATACAGCGCACGTATACAATTATATACTAATTACATATCCCCGTCGGTGTGTGCGCTCTTGTTTTCCGTCAACCAATAGAATTACCAAAACGTTTAACCGTTATGACAGAAGTACGACATGTCTCATTCAGCAATCCAGACACTTTTCTGTGACCTCACAAAGACACTCGGTGAATCAACGGGACTGCTCACATATTGGAGCTGGCGGAAGTAGTGCCGCGGTGAGCAGATTGCTCACAAAGATACAATCATCATAAGAAACGTTTTAGAGTTGTCGGACCTGCGGGTGGGAAATGGCGGGATGCTGCAGCGTGACGTCCGTGCTGATCAAGACGTCCGCCTTCCTGTACTTTCTGGGGCTCGTGCTTCTCATGCTGGGGTTGGGCACGCCCTTCTGGAGCTCCAGACCCGGGGAGCGTGAAGGACTCTGGGAAAAATGCTTTGGTGCCGTCTGCGACTCCTCTCTCGAAGACACTATATCAGGTACAACAAACACAATACTGAATTCTAGAATAGTCTAGAATGTTCCAAGAAAATAGCTTATGTCTCTCTCGAATACTAGTTCAAGTACAACATTGTGTCAACGTTTTAGAATGTTCTAAAATGTTCCAGGCAAGTTCATCCCTCAATGACGCCGTTCCTTCGAAAACCATAACACCGTATCTACGTTCTAGAATGTTCCAGGCAAGCGGCTTAGCCTAGACCTCCCTCGAAGACGCCATATAAGGCACAATACTGCGTTCTAGACCATACTAGAATGTTCACGACATGTTGCTTATCTCGAGAATGCCTTTGTTTACCCGACAAGGAATGAACACCCGATATGATTAGATTTCAATGTGTATGCTTCAACATTCTAGCGCCTGGAATTAGGCAGCTTGGATTGTAAAATCTCCGTGGCAAAGAAAAGTGGATGCACACTGATATATGAGTTTCACGAAATGGCCGTACCGGAAGTCCGACGTTTACGTCATTTCCTGCTATAGTAAAAGCATGGGCGTACGCCGGGGCTATAGTACAACCTTTTTGTGAAGCACTGGCCTGTGTTCTTTCTTCAGATGAAGGGTGGTACATCGTGACCCAGGTGCTGGTGACCGTCGGGCTGTTCTTTGCCGCTGTTGGTGTCATCCTGATCTTCATCACAATGTTCGCCAAGAGCTGCGCCGGGAGAAAGTCAATCCGGATTGCAGCTCTGGTCAAAGCATTCTCCGCTGGTAAGTCATGAGTCATTATACCCTAATGTTATATTATTTTATCTTATTTTAATTTATTATTTGTAAATTGCGACTTTTCACGATTTATTTCGCTCATTTATAATGCTGCTTGTCAGTTTTTGAATTGTACCGGAAGTCCGAGCGTAAATCGAAGCTTGCGTCATTTCCTGTTATAGTAAAACCGTGGACTATGCCCTGATTTAGGCCCAGACTACAGTAGACTACTATCCTTTCGTGAAAAGCAGTGTATGGAACAAAGTAGGACCGAGTAGGAATGACAAAGCTTGAAGATGACGTCCTATTATGACCGCTTCGCAAAGGTAGCACCTTTGCCCGGCTGTGGACATCAATGAACCATCGAGCTCAACGGTCCACCTGCGCTAATCGATGACTTCCCTCAGAGCTCCCACCGGTAGTGTATTTTATTTAAATTTTATATCACGCTTTTTTTTGTTTTCACTTCACAGCGATGTTGGTACTAGCAGGCGTGACAAGCTACTGGATCGGCGGATCTACACACTTCGCGATCTTCAACCTCGGGTTTTCGTGGGGAATAACTGTCGCAGCGGCTGCCGTCTTCTTCATCGTCGGCATCGTCCTCGCCGTAGACATCGGCTGTCTTTGTAAGAACAGTGATTCAACGTCAGATGCTTGAGTCACCGCCGACGAGAGATGAGAAGATATATAGATAATAGTGATGAATGCTCCACGACGGAATGCTACAAGCTGGAGACGTAGTGTATTAGCTGATTATAACTATTACGGTATTTTAGGGGAATAGTTTGTAATTATTCTAATTTAATTTGAATTACAGAAAAAGATTTGCTTGAGAATGTCGTTTTGATTGTCCATTTCTCCGAGAACTACTGACATACATTTCTCCTTTAATTATACACAATCTGTACAACTTTTTTTTACATTTCTTTTTACAATTTGATTACAGGACAATAAAAATAACCATAAACATACAAGATAAAAACTCCCGTTTATCATTTTATTCTACCTAATTTATAGAACCGAGTAAAATGTGAAAATCAATTTGATCGTTTGCATTATTATTTGTTCTTCATATGTCAGTTTACGTCAAGAGAACACCAACACCCGTAGAGCAGATTGTTGCAATAAACCTGCAAGCTCTGCCTAGTACTCGCGTACCAGGGCCCATATTCTCGAAACTTCTTAGCTAGGAGCTTCTTATATTAGTGAGAAAAGATCTCTTAAAAAATGAACATTAGCAAAAACCCAGTTAGGCCAATTCTTAGTACTTAGGAACTTCGCCGCATGTGAGGGGACTTCTGGGAATTTCTCACTTTGAGAAAAGTGATATCGTCACTGCAGTGACGAGAACAGCTTCCGGTACTACTACTGTGAGCCACGATGCCGACTGGTAGTTTATCCTATCACTATTTCAGCAATTTGGCACGTCACGTATAACATTTTCGACGTAATGGTTGTATCAGTTGTTTGTATTTATCTATCTAGTATTCTAGCTCGTCGTTATGGTCACCATTTTATTCCAAAACGTTCGATGATCTATTGTGACACGTCATGTTAACAGGGCATGACGTCAATATCCATTGTTCGATTGGGAGAATTTATAGTTTTATTTTCAACGTTTTGTTGATAATTTAATAATAACATTATTTATCATCTAATGGAAAGTTGAATATGGACATTATTTACACTGTTTTTGACTATTCTTTTTCAATAATATTCCTAAGTGTACCACATATTATGTGCAAACATGTAAAATAACATAGTATTTATTAACATTTTACCAAATTACCTTGAAATAACCAGTAAATAAGACTACAATTCAAGTAAGTTTATGAGTCACTAGTATACAGATATTTTCGTGCATAATGCTACTTTGCTTGACTAATAATTATGCACATCAGTAGTCCAGAATCTAGACGTCTATGGCACCATATGCATTCAGCTCATATCGACGTCTCCATATACATGAGGGCTAGTAGTGCGATAGTGGAGACGATGCAACTTTGTCTAGCACATGCTCTGTGTGACGTCATATTACTATTTATAGATGCTACTGTATGGAAATAGTAAACTAGATGTGCTATTCAACAGAATTTAATAGTCTAGATATGTTTACAATTTGTAATAAGAATTTGTCTTAAAGATCTTTCTTTTCCTTTGGTGTGTTTATCAATGCGTGATGCGGTTTACTGACATGTATGTATTCGTACGCGTAACTTTAAAATGTCGATAAAATGTTCTACTTATGCCGAAGTATGTAAGTTTGACGTTAGATGATAAAATAACCTCGTGTCTTTGGTATCGTATCGTATATGTATCCTGCATTTAGGGATCAACTCTATGTATTATACTCACTGAAGCTCGTCTAATACAAAGATTATCCCTAAATGCAGGATGTATAGGGGAGAGCAAGTTAAAGTATACGTACACAATGGCTACATTCTTATCTAATATTCGATAAATGCAGTCCATCAAATGCACAGTACGAATGGATTTATATCCTGGGTCATCAGTATGTCCACTTGTATGCCTACTTCGGTCAAACGGGTTTTGCATGTTGCCAAAGTTCAGTTACACCGATCAATGATCGAAGTCCTTATTCTAAAACTTTAAATTTAGGGAGACAAACTAAATCTGATATTCAGTAATATTCTGTTTATAAAAATTTAGTAGGTTGCCTATCATGACTAGAATTAATGATAAAATACAGTAGGCCCAAAATTATGTATTCATATCACCTCACAACTAAAATCAGCATTACAATTCAGAGACACGTAGGCCTACACCGAATATACACCGTACAGAATGTCACGTGACAAAATTTTATTCCAGTTTCGAAATTATGCTGGTAATTCACAAAGAACATGCACATGTTAAGATAGGATTCAATCGCTAGTGGCATCAAGTGACTGAAAGCACATGCCTAGGACGGACATTTGATACGGAAGGCAGCTAGGACTGTGACTTGAAGGATGTGCTGTGGGTTGACGTACATCACGTTCAGGATCGCCGGAGTGTTCCTCATGGTAGGAGTGGTAGCCAACATCATCGGGTTCGTCAGTCCGTTCTGGTCAGACCGGGCCGACAAATATGAAGGGTTGTGGCATATCTGCTCGGGAGGCTCGTGTACGCTCACCGTCAATAACGACGAGACAAGTAAGTACGAATACAAGGGCGCGTTCAAAGACACAAGGGCTGAGTAAGCCGCTTAGCTAAACTGGTTCCTTGTCTCATCTACGGTGCATGCGACTTCCGAGACAGTGCCTAGTTTGGTAAGCCGCTTGCGTCTTTGAACGCACCCCATGCCAGGTGTCGCAGATGATTCATCTCGAGGTTCCTCTATTCACTGCTGACCGTAATCTACCTTTTATATGAGTATGATAATGGGAACACTCCATGGTTACATTCCCCTGTCCATACCTATATCAAAGTAGCTTATGGTCAGCCGGGAAGGCTAGAAGAATTTTGAGCTTCTTATATGAAAATATGAAGATATGAAAAGATACCTGCGCGTTGAAATATCTACCTAATAGTGTGGCATTGCCCACCGAGTTCGTAGAAGCTATCCTAACGTTTCCATATACCATTAGTAGTTTCCCATGTCCAATTTAAAATGCTTAAACTTCGGAGTGATATTAGACAGGCCAACCTAGTGTGAAAGACTATTTCGAAATATTTTAACTAAAAAATGGCAACGTGTTTCCTTCTTTTTTTTATCACATCTAGACTACTAGTATTTATGTATTGGATTATGACTTTGTATTCATTGAATGAAATAATGAATATAACTTATTTCTCTTCACTTCAGGCTCTAAGTCGTTCCGAGCCAACCAGGTGGTACAAACGATAGGACTGTGTCTCGCCGTGGCCGCTTCTGCATCGTCCTTTGTCATTTCCTGTATTTGCTGCGCATGCATGCGATTACTGGCGATCTTTGTTGCCATAGAAACCTTACTTGCAAGTAAGAACATCCATTGGTCACCAGGGGCGCGTTCAAATACGCAAGCTGCTTACAAACATCTTACCAAACTAGCCACTGTCTCAAGAGTAGTATGAACCGTAGTTGGGACATGGAACCAATTTAGCTAAGCGGCTTGCAAGCCGCTTGCGTCTTTGAACGCGCCCCTTGTAGGGATAGGAACCGATGGACATTGGTTAGAACATCAAGACAAATACAAGATATTCACGCAAGACAAGAATATTTCTATGGGGGTACATTCGAACTCATGGAAATAGAAGCTCTGGTGAAGTTCGTTCGATCTTTTGCTGATAGTAATTACTATAATAGTGGTCACAAGCGGATACATCCCAGGGTATCGTTTCACCGGAAGCTCTCATGTCTATAGCGAGATAATTATTTAAGCACTCTCGTAGTGATAGCTTAGACATGGGGATTGTGCACTTATGGGAGTGCTATATTATGGTCTCATAGTGGATATGAGAGCTTCGAGAAATGGGGGTACATTGGAACTCATGGAAATAGACGCTCTAGATCTGGTGAAGTTTGTTCGATCTTTTGCTGATAGTTAATGGGAATTAGCGGTCACCGGAAGCTCTCATGTATCGTAGTGATAGCTTAGACATGGGGATCGTGCACTTATGGGAGTGCTATATTATGGTCTCATAGCGGATATGAGAGCTTCGAGAAATGACATTGACGGAAGTTAAATAGTATAGGCACATGTTTGTGTGTCGATGGCGATGCGCTGTACGGAGCTTGAGGATAACTATTACATTATACATTTGCAGGCGTCCTACTGATTATCGGAGCGATCATATACGGAGTTGAAATAGGTTCTAATCACGAGGGCGTGAAGTTTCTGTTCGCCTACTGGATGACAGTATTCGCTGGCTTGCTCTATCTCCTGGCCGGTATCCTCTACAGCCTGTTGGTCAAACGATTCAAATCCGGTACCAACGAGGACGACGACGCAGACGCAGACACGATCATCGCCTAACTGTATGGAATCGCCTAAATGTATGGAATCGCCTAAATGTATGGAATCGCCTAAATGTATGGACTATTAATATCGGAGTATGCACAGATTTGATTTCCTGTGAAAAGAACATATTACCGTATCAGCCGTGGTTTGATACACCTCTGACTGAACGTATATAATATACAAGCACGTTCTATACAATTGCATGTCATTAAGTTTATTAAGTTTGCTTGAAGTAGTTCGACACTAACATACACAATACTGGGAAACATTATGCTGCTGAAAGACGCGATTGTCGTTGAATTCCTATTGATTCCATACGTTTCAATCTGGCTTCCAAGTTTGCTTGAAGTAGTTCGGCGTAGGAAAAGAAATTTAAATACATAGATTTAAGAAATAAATATCTAGTTTTAATTAAGCTACTGTTCGACACTAACATACACAATACTGGGAAACATTATGCTGCTGAAAAACGCGATTTTCATTGAATTCCTATTGATTCCATACGTTTCAACCTGGCTTCCTATAATCACGTACGTAGCGCATGAAAGGCGGTATACTATTAGGGATGTGTTTCACACGATACAATCTATATCTGCATCCAGTTTTCATGTGTGCTTGTCTTCTCTATAGTTACTACTGCCGCATTTGCAAAACAACTGTTGAAACATTAAATTTCATTCTTTGCCAACAATGGTAACTTTCCAGTTCCATAGTTATCAACATATTAATATTTTATATGAATAAAGGAAGCGTTCCGCTATTTATCTTGTCTTTGACACATCAACTGATCTATGAAGGAATTGCAAGCAAACGTTGTCGTTGCGTATTATGTTTTTAATTTTAAAGTCCTACCACTGAGTTATTATTATATGTCCCCTTGCATTGATGATAATGAAGCCTATAACAATACGACCATATTCAGGTTGTCTATCGGGTGGTTGCAGTGGATGTGTGTCTATCATACAGCGGTGGAAAGTACAAGCATGATTTTATGTATGTCAAGTGAATGTAATTTGCAGTTGTAGCTAAGAATTAGTCCAAAACAACCATAAATATCTGTGATATTATGCCTTTAATTTTACAGTATTTATTTTATGTATTTATTTAATTTTTGGATCAACTTGATCTCATAACTTTGGTGATTGGTGCCCTTCTTCTGGGATGTCAGTTAAACAAAAACTATAACTAATTATAATAATCTCACACATGTACCATTATTACAGAATTTGTTTTGTCCGAATGACAACTTTCATTGTAAACTCCAACCACCTTACCAACGGGCTGAAACATTGAAACAAGTTATTCTTTTCTACATTCAATTTCGAAATCGGATATATAGTAGAAGGGATATAAATGATGAAATTCAATATTATTCAGTGTTCATTACTGATAGTAAACGTTTTAATAAATTAAATATGTAAATACATGTCGTTTCTTGGTTTAATTTGGTTTATACACGTTTTCAAGATGCGTTCATTGATATGGAATGTTTTGTAATACCGCTTACAGTATTAAATATTGTAAAACAAACTCTTCAGAAATATTATTATTAATTGTATCTTGTTATTCCGACAAACTAAACCTTTTCTTGCCACGCTACTTATTACTAGTGCTGGGCCGGTATTCATAAAGGAGCTAAAAGTCAGTTTTTGATGACCACATATATAGCAAAAACTGACAGCCCCTTTATGAATACCGGCCCTGGGATCTCATTAAAATATTTACATATCTACTAAAGTCGAGCCTCCTACACGATGTAAATCTGAGACATGCGCACGGCAGGTAATTTTTCAAATGTTTTTCTTCAACAGAAATGTTTGTTATACATCCAATATGAATCTGCATGTCATGACAAGTGATACGTAGGCTAATTATTTCATTATATGAATAAATATACATATTATATAATCTAAATATTTTCTCGTGTTCTTTGTCTGATACTTACAAACTGAGATAATACATAGGCTTAGGTTATACTGCATTGTTTATCGATCGGGTTATCCCTGGAGAGAGAGAGAGAGAGAGAGAGAGAGAGAGAGAGAGAGAGAGAGAGAGAGAGAGAGAGAGAGAGAGAGAGAGA
>JAVCKZ010034450.1:20682-35350 GCA_034780755.1 Lepetodrilus elevatus | reverse complement strand
TCATTCAGATGTAACCTTCTTATATGCCTGGTGACCCTATGATATTTTTATATCATTGGATTCGTATTTGAACAACGTACAACATACTAAAATTTCAGGAAAATCGTTGTGTTAGAACTTTTCGTCTAAACTAGGGCCAGCCTCCTTAATGAAGCTCTTGTATCCATTAATATAAGAGATTATGTTTGTATGATTCTTGTACTCCTTGTACCATTGTGGGTGGTGAAAAGAGAACAAAAACTTAGACTGAATAAAAGTGCATTTACCAAACTATATCCAATCAATAGACTCTATATAAGGTAGTAGACATAATTTAACAAGATAATAGCCAATGTATCGACTCTACATAAGCATTTAACAAGATCATAGCCAATGGATAGACTCTACATAAGCATTTAACAAGATCATAGCCAATGGATAGACTACATAAGCCAGTAACTATCAATCCTGTCCAGAAACGGATTCCAATTTCCAGGGACTTAAGGTCAGAATTGTTAAACACCGACTGCACCTGTCTTGTCCTCCTCGTCATCTGTCGGACTACAATGATGATGATGACTGGGCCCTGATTGTAATGACTGCAACCTTTGGCTGGCTATAGTTCACCTCCATCCCATTTCCTCTCTGTCGCTGCAGCTCATCACGGAGCTAACAGTGTAATTACCGTCTGTAGAGAGGTCGAAGTAGCCACGGAGGCAGGAAGTATTTGTCCAGGAAAATGCGTACGTTAATCTCCCTATTTGACAATCAAACAATCGCAGTCGGCTCCACCAGCAATATGGCTATACGATGGATGGGCATCTGAAGACGATGGATGAAGGTCTTTGGAGGAACAATGGAACTAAAACCAGAGATACTTATCTTTGATTCGTCTGTCCACTGAAATTCCCGTCTCCTTTTGATATTGTAACTTCTCAAAAGATAATTATCAAAAGGAAGCGTGTTATCCTTAAAGTAAACTCATCCGCAAATGCTATAAAGCTTTAGTAATTTATTTATTTTTAATGCTCTGTCTAATAAAGACATCATATTATGACTTGATTTATGTTCCATTCATAAATATCCTTATTTAAGTGACATATTATCAGATGCAATAAGTCATCTCATTTCGTGTTTCTTAACCCTCTACCTGCTGGATTAGACAATAGCACTGCTCATTAGGGTATCTCCGGTTGCCTTCAGCATGGAGAGAGTTAATGGGCTTAGAAAAGAAAGCTTTTGCCTGTGAGTAATGGATATTTATTCCAGTGGCTGTGACTACTTAATATAGAGGTAGCAGTGATTGTACTAACGTGAAAGCAGTGATTATCGCAGAAGTCTCAGTGATGAATGCCCATTACAGGATGTTCAGACACATGTACACAGTGATGGAGTGAGACGAGAACAGCAGCTACCTGGTAACTGCACCAGGACATCCCAGTGGCACCAGGACATCCCAGCGGCACAGGACATCCCAGTGGCACCAGGACATCCCAGTGGCACCAGGACATCCCAGTGGCACCAGGACATCCCAGTGGCACCATGACATCCCAGTAGCAACAGGACATCCGTGGCACCAGGACATCCCAGTAGCAACAGGACATCCTAGCAATACCAGGACACCCCAGCAGCACCAGGACATCCCAGCAGCACAGGACATCCCAGTGGGACCAGGACATCCCAGCATAGGACATCCCAACAATACCAGGACATCCCAGTGACAGCTAACTGTCTGGCTTAGGCTCTCTTTCACTGTCCATGGTAAGAGAGGCATTCAAACCCAAATTGATGGTAATGACAAATACCAAAAGATCAGACCCATTTCGTGTGTTTGATCGATAGACTGTGGGACAGACTGTGAGAGAGAGTTCACACAGAAACGCATGTTGACTGGTGTAGTGGAGCGGAGATCAGCGTGGCTGTAGGACATTCGCAGGACATTTCTCGCCTCATCGTCCACCGAACCATTCTCAATTGCCGTCTCATTCTCGCGAACCCCCCCTACCCCAAGATGTCCTCGCTTCTGTATCCTTCCACGATCCGCAACTCCAGAGAGAAAAACCCACTTTAATGTGGGAAACTTCAGCTAGTTAACACCTCCATCTAGTAGCTGTTGAGACTGAGAGGCAGGGAAGTTTTGTCAGTGTGTGTGTCGTGGATGTTCTACTATGCACTGATGGTATTGATCAGCTTCTATTGCTCTGGGCGATACAAGTTAAAGAGACATCAGTTGGGGGTTAACCCTGGCCATTCGCCGATGTGAGCAGCTCGGAGCAACACAGTCCAACTGTTGGCCTGACGCCGCGCGAGGCGGGAAGTGCAAGCTGAGCAGACGGCAACGGACGACTGCGATCTCCCCACGCCCGACCGCCACTTCCCAGAACACGGTGAGACAAATGCATGTATTCAGACGGCTTTCTATGACATGACTCACAGCATTTTTTTTTTTCATTAATTGGACAATGAATGATAAACCTTTTCTTCCCGGTGTACATCCTAAGAAACACATTATATTTGGGTTAAAAATAACAATAGGTTGCTGAAAATAGTCATGCGAGTTATTACGTGGTATTATGATGGATTAAAGCTGACCCAAAGTTTACACAAGTCATCACCGGATTTGTCAAGTGAGAGTGCTTCCCAAAGCAGACGTTGTTGGCAGATGTTGTTGGCAGACGTTGTTGGCAGACGTTGACAGACAAGGTAATATTGGAAGAGAGTCTGTCAACGTATCACTCAGAGTCATAAAGCTTTGAGAAGCAATACAAGGAAGAATTTCTCTCCTGGCGTTAATATGTACTTAACGATATTGGCCAAGTCTTAATGGGAACAAGCTGGGAAACTGTAATTGCAGCAAATTTTCAGCATCTGAGTCATCATTCCCTTGGTGTCAGGGTTTTGGGTGACAAGTGGTCTCCCATTGATCTACTCACTCCCAACAGATAAGGATCTGCAGGACTGTACGGTCTTATTGATTCCTTGACCACTGTCCAACAGCGTCCGGAGACCGGCCTAACTCCAGACGAGGAACCGTGCTTTTGTCACCGTGGATTTGTGACTCTCTGTGCTAGAGTTGTGTGACGGATATCTCGTGATCTTTACGACATCCACGAACCTCAGAGGTAAGGAAGTGAACTCCCTTAGGTACAGATAACTCTGGTAATACTAAACTGACCGGCGTTCTCTGACTGACAAGTTCTTTATACGCCGATCTATGAAATCAATTATGCATCAGGGTTTGCTGAAAGTCAACTGATAGGTCTCGTAATCGCAACAAAGGGCCCCGACGTCCGTGTAAGTCTGCATTGATTTCTCTTTGTATTTACATTGTATGTATGTTTGCCGTGTATCCAGATGTGTAGAGAACTCGTGGAAGTAAATAGATTAGTGATTACAGATAACATTGGCAAAGTGGCTTCCAAAAACATCGACTGCAAGGACTGTAAGGACAATAATATAGTAAATCATTGACTTGTGATTTGTAAGATGCTTCTAGAAATAATCCATAACTCTTTTACTATTTGCTGATAATATTTTGCGCCACTGTAGAAAAACATACACACAAATCTTTCATATGAATGATAGAGGAAATTGTACAAATATTATACAAGTTTTGTCAGTTATGAGTGAGCATCATATTTAACTGCATATCTGAAGATATTCTCTAAAAATATGTTTAAATACCTAAATTAGAAATGAGTATGCTTTATAATTTAATACCTGTGATTCACAAAGTACAATCTTATACATTTCGTCCCCACTAATGTCCATTTCACCCACACCCACCAGGACAAACCCACCTCACTAAACCCACTAAACCCACCCAAGCCCCACATTATACTCCACCATTAAGAACACATGCCATTTATAAATTATCAGCCCTACGCACATCCAACTATTATATTTCCCCACCTTCACCTAACCATTACAACCACTCTGAACCACCAGAACCACCCTCACCCAACCACACACCACCCCTACTCTAGCAAGACCACCACCAACAACAAATTACCAGTACCATCCACCACTCTACCATGCCACCAGCACCACCCTTAAACCACCAGCATCAACATCACCCTAACCTCATCCCTACCACCCCCACCTCACTATCTTAACCAACAGCAACACTAAAAACTATGAGCAACACAATCAACCCAGACCAACCCCTACCACCCCCACCCACCACTTATACCCCACCGTCTTAACTACCAGCCCTACCCCCACCCATGAAATAATCGCACATAATAAACATCATAGACAACATATGGACACAGAGTACGGCAAACAAATAGACTAATTGCGGTCACGCTGTGCGTCCATCAACTAGACTCGCTTCTAAATTAACGGACATAGAAACTCCGCCAACGGGAGACTAATGAAGAAATTAACTATTATCGCCCTCGTCCGTCTGCGACCCCTGATCGTACAAATATTGATAAAGTATAACTAAGACTGGAGACATTTTAAGCTGTACAGAGATGGCTACAGACTGCATTAGTTCAACAGTAAGCATCTGATGAGAAATGAAACAACACTTGTGTTTCTGTATCAATCTCATTCAATATTACTGCTAATGTTCTCTTCATAGTGTTCAGATTCCATAGCTAACTGTTCCTGAGAGAGAAGATGGTGTTGATTATCTGTAGTCCCGACTGTTGCTTGTTAGGATCTTAGCGACAGTTTGATAGTTAGGTTAATTTCTATGGGTGAATATTTTGTAAAATATTGCTGAATGTTAGCAAAATAGCCTTGTTCGGAATTTAGCAACTCTGTTGTATGTGTATGTGTGTGTGTGTGTGTGTGTGTGTGTGTGTGTGTGTCTGTGTGTGTGTTTGTTTGTTTGTGTGTGTGTGTGTGCGTGCTGGAATGTATGCATACATTTGTGTGATTTGTGTGTACACTACATATGTGTGTGTATAAATATCAAATTCACACTAGAGAATGCAATGCATCCAATGACAATTGACATTCAAAATATAATTTGTGGTTATTATTAAATACTATATTTAGTAGTCATCATTACTATCAGGGACACCCCAGACTTGCTAATGTCAGCGCTATCAGCGCTATCAGCATACCTATAGTGTGAAGTTGGCACCACATAAATAGACATCATTATTACTACTTTTATCTTATATTACCAAAACCACCACAAACATTAGGAGTAGAATGTGTCAATTGGAAAACAGTCAACACACAACACATAGTACAATTAAATCTCCAATTCCAAAATGTTTCAAGAAAATGAATGGCCATTATGAAAAAGAGTAGGTTAGAGGATCTCTGTATGAATGAATGAATTAGTGCTTTACAAAGTAGCAGGAATATTTCAGCCCACGCGGAAATCCTCCTATGAACAGAGTAGATCTAGACGCACACTCACCAGTCAGTAATTTTCATTTAGCAATTCTTTTTCACGACTCCCAATAACTGCTGAGAATGGTAATGAAAGAATCAGTCGTCTAATGAAACGGACCGGTTGACCCTGGGTTAGTGTGTAGAGTCATGCTTTTCTGTGATTTGACCAGTACAGGAAACAATCGACTCCTAACACCCCGACCTACCACCACCTCTTTGGGACATTTGATCTGGTCGTATGCGCTTTACGAGATTATTGGGTTTCTAGGCACGTGCTGATCCTGATTGGCCACACGTGACAGTTTAACGAACGCTTCTCCGCGATAACGAACACTTCTTTAGGTCAGTGCTGGGGAGCGCTGGATGCATCGCCAACATATCCTCTTCAGATTCAAGTTAACAGCAAGCTTTGATAGCGAACATATACCGACACAAATAGGATTGGAACGTTAACCCTTACGCTGATAACCCGCAACAAATGACACGAACAGCCAGAAAAGTCAGAAATGTCAATTTCAGTATTCGACCAATCACAAGTAAGATAAACGAGAGAGAAATATCCCAATTCAGGGTTTATCATTCAGAAAATAGAATGATTTATTACAAGATCAAAAAAATAATACCGCGGGTGATCAATCTATAGTTAAATGGGTTAAGGGATACTAATAAAGGTTCCTTTTCTACAATTACCGCAGCTGAAGATACAGTGATGTGATTAGTGCCGAGTGAGCTCTGGAACCTCCCAGCCCCCTCCATCACGGAGTCTTGACACATATCAGAAGACATGACAGCCCAAGAAATAAACGAATTACAGCGTCACCATTACACCTGTCAACTGAACTTGGATAACAAAGCCAAATGACAGGAATATCACAGGAATATTGCAGGAATACGGAAAGTTCCGTCTCGATTCCTACAATCACTGTCCGGAAATCTTCAATACGTGGAGATAAACTAATGATTATCGCTACGACTGATCTGGAGCGGTTCCCGACGAGATCAAAGACAACGAGGGATAAACTGTCTGTTATCTCAGACTTAGTCGTGCCGGGGCTAGCAGTGGAATGATTCATTATGGCAGAGTTCTCATCTTCATAGCAAGAATAATTGAAACAAAATGTACTATAGATCCAACCTCCCTCCCCCACTCCCCTTCACCTTCCCATACCCAAATCATGTCCTTGCATTAAATGTTCAGATTACTGTCACTAAAAATGTTCAGATCTCAGTTCGAATAACTAGATCTGGCGGTCTATTCTCAAATCATTCTCAAATCATTCTTACAATCATTCTTACAATCATACGACAATCTTAACAATTCTTATAGCATGGTTACGATCTGTTCTTAGGCTAAGAAGTTTGTAAGAACGTTTCGAGAATAGGCCCACCTGAACTGCAATAACATTAACTCTTTCCATGCTATAAGGCAACTGGAGATGCAGTGTCTGTGCCTAATCCAGCAGGGAGAGGGTTAACCACCACATGTATGTTTGTCATTATTCTTTGTAACAAGTTTTCGGAGGAAATCTTTGTCAAGTTAAATATAGCACTAACTCAATATTAGAGGAAATCTACATTTCCACATATAACAAGATTAGTTCGACAAACCAAAACTTTCATGTTTTGACAAAAATACTCCAATGTTGGTAGCAGGAAAAGAAATATTGTTGATCCAGACACGAGCAATCAAATTTGTAAAATCTCACGAAGCGACCTGCATGAAACTGCAAACTAGCGCACGAGGCATCAATGCCAACATGCCCTCATCCTATCTGATAAGACTGCAGGCGACTTTTCAACGCCAGCATCTGCCGAAATAATGTTTGTTTAAATCGATGAAAAGATTTTCCGTAAATTTTCTAGAGGTGCCCAAGGGAGTTAACCTTGCAGAGTAAACTTTGGGAAACTCCAATACGTGGAACTACATCTTAAGTAGGCAATCATCGGCCATGGATCCAATCATTCCCGACATTCTAATCTGAACACAGTTCTTAAAAATACACCTTCAGGTTTTTTCAGTGAGATTTCCACGTTTCTTTATTTTCATTTCCATGCTTCTTTGACTTTATATTCATTTCCATGGATTTATTTTATATTAATTAAACTGTCTTTCAGTGTTTCTTCATCTTCATTTCCATGAATTTTCTTAAACATTAATTTCATTGTTTCAATCATATCAGTGTTTCTTCATATTCATTCCATTTGGGTTTTATTGTTTTAATTTCCATGTTATTTTTAATAATAATTTCAGTGTTTCTTCATATTAAATTCCATTGGGTTTCTTTATTGTTTTTTCAGTAATCTTTGGAATATTTCTAAACAATCATGTCCATACTTCATTCACTTCCATGTTTCGTAATACATGTATTAATGTCCATGATTCTCTGACTTTAATAATGTTGGTGGGACCAGAATTGATACAAATATGGTACATTCATTGACTTGATAACATGTTAAACCTCTTAAAAGCTTCTATACTTTTTTATTTCTTTATTTCTAATATTTAGAGTGCTTTATAACCTATCTTCTCAAACTATAAATGTGAGCTCATAACACACACATTACAAATATTCTATCCACTATTACATTCTTATCATGTTCATATTTAAATTAACCATATTAATTTCACAATTATTTCCCAGCATATTAACGCTATCATTTAGCTCCATTGCAGTTGGGGGGAATTCTAAATGTTCATAATAAGATCTCGAGCACATTTTATTTGGTCTTTCTATGAGAAACTGTCTGATATAACGACAAGAATGTCATGGTCAATTGGATTAATGTCTCTACTTTCTTCTTTCAGAGCAAAAGCACGACGCAAGAAATCCATTAGGTCTCGTCTTCCTGACTTCAAACACTTAAAGACGTCCGTTAGCAAAACTGGGCCATCGCATGTGACAATTTAAGAAGTGTGACACCGAAATCAAATTCTTTCAGAATCAATACTCATAGAAAGAAAGAGTTGTGTAGGAGATTTAATCTGAGAAAACATCATCTCCTGATCGGCTACTCAAGAGACAGAACACACAGAGGGCTGTGAATCACCTTTGTGCCTTTCAAGTTAAGGAAAGGAAGAAAGTGCTAATAATTTCTATTAATTGGATATACCATACTCGTAGTTAACACTAATAATTTCAGAGAAGTGCAATTGGTGACTGTCAGAATACTGCTTTTATTAGGAAATATTAATATATAAGCAGTTGAAGATAGTGATTGATCTTGCAGTTGACTTGTGAAACAAAGATGGTGACCGTTCTTGTAATTGACTTGTGAAACAACGAAATCAAGATGCGATTAACAAAGGGTGATAAATCTCACAGTAGATGTGTAGCATAAACACTTAAAGATGACAATGTCATTTGGTTATAATTCATAAAGTGGACGTGTGATACAAAAGACTTCAAGATGAGGATGCCGTATTTCGAGTTGTACCCAAAGAACGACTTCCCGTTCCTGATCCCGCCGTTGAAGGACTGTCTGACGATGCACCCGCTGTGCTCCAACGGCCTCCATCCCTCCAACACCACCCTCTACTGGATGGACGTCTCCGACTACTTCTGCTTCCTGGCGCTCCCCGTCATCATCTCCTTCGCCTTCGTCACGGAGATCATCAGCATCATCGTCCTGTCCAAGCAGATCCGGATGTCGCTGGACATGTACCTCCTGGGCCTGTCCACGGCCACCATCTTGATGATCCTGTGCACTGTGGTCCTCCTCCTGCAGCACTACATCGGCTACCACCCCGTCCTCGTCTACATGCAGGGCTACGCCGTCAGCTGCCGCGACTGGTTCTGGTACACCACCATCTGGCTCATCGTGATGATGAGCTTCGAACGCGCCCTGACGGTTTCGGCCACCAAGTCGAGCACCCTCTGCACCGCTCCTCAGGCCGGGGTGGTGGTCATCATGGTGTTCTGTGTCGGGCTTGTCAGCGCCTTGCCGAGATTCTGGGAGTACGCGGCGGCGGGCGTGCTCGACAGGAAAACCAACGCCACGGTGCTCATCTCCGAGAAGACCGAGTCTACGAAGACTCCGGAATACAACACCATGTACTTCTGGTATGTGAAGACGATAACGCTGTTCCTTCCTTACTTCATGATGTTTTCCACGTCCCTCACGCTCACGTGTCGAACGAGACGCTCGACGATGACACGACGTTACATGTCTGTGAAACATTCCAACGGGCTGACTCTGAATCGTAAGATCAAGGAGGAGATAGCTCTATCCAAGCTCCTAGTGTTAATAACAAGTGTGTATATTATATTCACTACGCCATTCTGTCTGTTGGACCTGTTGGCCTATGTGTTCCCAGGCTGGATCAGTTCTAACAGCAGGATGTTTGTCAGCCTGTACAATCTGTTCAGCGTCGGCTTCTTCCTACACTATGCACTGCACCTCATCCTGTACTTCTGCTACAACAAACAGTTCCGGCTGACGCTCTTGGCCATCTGTTGCTGTTGCTGCTGACGATACTCTGTCGGGACAATACTCCTTTAGGACAATACTCTTTTAGGACAATACTCCTTCAGGAGAATACTGGTTTGAAACAATATTCCTATAGGATAATACTGGTTTGAGATAATACCCCTACAATACTCCTTCAAGATAATACTCCAGGATAATACTTCTTTAGGATAATACTCCTTCAGGACAATACTCATTTAGGACAATACTGGTTTGGAACAATATTCCATAAGGATAATACTTGTTTATGACAATACTCCTTCAAGATAATACTCCAGGATAGTACTCCTTTAGGACAATACTCTTTTAGGACAATACTCCTTTAGGACAATACTGGTTTGGAACAATATTCCATAAGGATAATACTTCTTTAGGATAATATTCATACAATACTTCTTCAGGACAATATTTCAGGACGATACTCTTTAGGACATTATAATTACTCCTTCGGGGAAAATCTGAATGACCAATATACTGAGATACCTAGTCTTGCTCAATAGACACAATCATAAGTCAGTGTTTGAATCTCACTGACAACCCTGACTCGACAACCCAAATTTGAAATCCTAAAGAAGTCTATATAACGGATGGTTGGGGTTGGGAATGGGTGATCTGAAATATTAAAATCTATACAATTGAAGATTGGGTGATGGGTCTGAACACTGCTCAGAAAAATCATAGTTTTTATCACAATTGACAGGGAAACTGCTCATACTATCCAGTTATTATGCCAAGATGTATAGGGTTATTATGCTAAGATGTATAGGGTTATTATGCTAAGATGTAGAGGGTGTCTCAAGAGCTGCCTCTGTGGCTTATAACAGAGGGTTTCACTTTTTACCTCACTTTGCTGTAGATAGCCACCGCATCTATCAATGACCGAGTACATAAATAATACACTCAGCATAGTCAAAATATAACCCATATTCACTCCATCAAGGGCATGTTTTATATGTATTATTTTCCAATGATAGATCATGGATGAATGCCAAATGAGTTTTTTCTACGAAGAACACAAGTTTGTGATGTACAGATCTTTAGATATTTGAGCAATAATAACTTTAATAAAAACAATTTTAATACGAAAACTTTGCATTAATGTAACTGAAATGCTCATGTCTCTGTGTACACTGTAGGTTTGATTTATTGAATTAATGCTTTACATCGCAGCGGGAGTATCTCACCCATAGGCAACGAGGTACACTACAGGGGTGCATTTCACGACAGAGATGTATATTTACGCCGGACGTAAATGACGCGAAGATGCTTGAATTACGTCATTTACGTTGATTGTATTACGTCATTTACATTCGGCGTAAATACACACACCTTTTGTGAAACACAGCCCTGGAAAGGAATTCTAGGGTCTGATGACCATCATGCATAATGCGACACTGTTGGTCTTAACAATGTGAAACATCTGGTGATAATTCTTTAACTTCCTGCCAACATCACACACACCAGACGCTGGAATATTCCGGGACGGCCACGAGGGACTGTTCCTGAAGGTCCCTACACTGACAAGCTTCAAACACGAGCATTCCTGCACTGACATCGCCTCCCAGTAGACCAGACAGCGACACGAGTCCTAATGCCCTCGCAGGCATGCGCCAAGATTGAAATCAAACGGTCACCCGAATGCCTTGAAATTGTTCAATTGGATTAGCCATGCCTGTCTTAAAATGCCAATAATGCATCCATTTTTATTGCTATTTATTCCTGCTTTCTGAATGAGGTGTAGTACGGGGGTAATTCAACGGTTATTGGGTCCTGAATGACCGAGGCTGAAAAATACATCCATCCACAGATTTAGTGATCCTTGCATGACAATAACGTGGACAGTTTTAACCCTCGACCCACTGAAGAGAAATTAAAACATTCAAAATACCTAAATCAATTTAGAATTCCGCTACAGCAAATGAAATTGCATCGGAATAGTTTCGAGGAAATAAAATATTCGAAACACTTGATCCCGAAATAAGAAATCCAATCTAAATGTGTGTGTTCGTACTTTTATGTCCCCCTAGGGTCTATTGGTCAGGCTGTTACCGTGTCAAGGGTTAAAGAAAGGGCATAAATCATATTTTTGTCCGATTTTCATCGATATTCATCCCACTTATGTTGTATCGATTGTCTACGTGGATGACTGGGGGGAAACGCTCCGGTACAAAGAAGGTGGGGGCGTACATAGGCAATACGAGGATATTAGACAATCACTTTTACTCCGCGGAGCGCGAGGAGACCTCAAGGACGGAAGACGTAACTCTTGTGAAGAAAAGAGTTCTCCTTTACCGTTTATACTGCGTTTTTGTTCAGGTAGTGGTCTTGATCATATGTGGCAAATGTACGGATAAATGTATAATTGATAATGAATAATGGATAATGGATTGAATAATGTGGGGAAATTCAGAAGTCTATTCACTGAAGAATCTTATTAAAATCAGATAAGAAACTGATGTTCAGATATTTGGACACTCGCTATTTCGACAAAGAATGTCCAAATATTCACGGAGCAAAATGATATCTGATTTTAATTAGATTGTTTACTGAAGCACTTGGTATGTAGGATAAATATACAGGAAATATTCCTAATAAATAACAGTATCAAATTCAATATTCCTAATAAATATCAGTATCATATTGTATGTAATATTGCCGAGTTATTAAATATGGCAATTTGGCATCTTGGCCAACTCCTGAATCTGTTAATTCTGGGATAATACGCAGAGCTAATTCTGAACATACGATCTTAGCGTAAATCTACTTTCTAATATTCGTGGCTTGCGGTTTGATTAATCTGTGACAGAGGTGTACGTACAATTCCTTCAACTATAATCAATCCCTGCAATCTTCCTAAGGAATCTTTCTGTCGAAATACAATTGAAATCCAGCGCACTTTCCTGAAATACACTCACAAGAAGATTCATGACATACCTTATGGGACGTAGTTTATGTTCAGATGAATTGACGATATCGATAAAGTTTGCCCACACACTGGGAGAAAATAACGAATATGGAGATGGAGCCATTTTAAAGGCATTTTTCAAAGCCAAGAAATTTCTTGCCGCGATGTATTGCCGATGCTGAGAATAATGATGGAGATGATTGTGAGCGACATAAAGTCCTCGTCAGAACTAATGCATGTATAATGCGGGAAACTGACTAACTGCTGCTAATTAAATGCATGCGTATGGCTTCTTAACTAATGGGCTTTACCATCGACTCTGTTTGTATAACGACACATTACACAGATTGTTTGATGGATAAGGCCAATTATCGCTAATCATTTTCAAAATAATGGATAGTTTTACACTGATTGATGTCTTCTGAGTCGGAGATGACAAGAGAAATGTTGAGGCCGTCTAGACAGATATTTGGGTCATATAGACGGTCTGTTCCAATATAGAGAGTATCACTCACTCAGCAAGATAGTAGAAACCTACTGCTGTTATAGAACTGTAAAATAAGTTGTTATATGAATATCATAAATATGTAAACCTGAACTAAAAATATCTGGAACACAAAAATAACAATATCTTGAACAACAATATTTATGCAAAAATCATGATAATAGGGACTTTATTCAATAATATCTCGCACCAAATGTTTATACAACAATTGGGGATTTAATTGTATTCAATGCTTGTCTATACACACCATTGACATGGGTTAACCCTCTCCATGCTGGAGGTAAGTGAGGATGCCCTAAAGATGTTTGTATGTGCCTAATCCAGCAGGGCGAGGGTTAAATGTAGCTCTCATATACTGTGAGATCATAGCACTCTCTTATCAACTATGAGATCATAACACTATCTTATCAACTATGAGATCATAGCACTCTCAGATCTCTCTTCCTCACTGATCACTACAAGAGAGCTCAGCGGAAACGACAGCTTCCAGAAAACTGCCCACGACCCAGAACTTTTTTAATCTAGCATGCAAAGAGATGTTCTTATACTCGCAATACATTACTGGCAAAAACATGCTTACTGTCAAAGCAGTGTGTGTTTGGTTTGGTGGGAAAAACTCACAGACAGAAACCTCTGGCATCAGAGAACTGGTAATAAATGAAGACTTGTGGTAAGTAATAGTCACGTTGTCTCCTGCGATAGCGATGGCATCAAAGTGGTATGTATTTACTCACAAAGAGACAAAAGGCCTAAAGAAATAGTGCAGAAGATCTAGAAAGACTTGGATGTGTTTTAACCCTCTCCATGCTGGAGTCAACCGGACATGCCCTAAAGAGCAGTGGTTGTAACTAATTCAGCAGGGAGAGGGTTAAAGAATCAGTTTCAAGGAATGCTGATCATGTTCAACTGCACCTGGTCCGATGAGATTTTTACTGATGCATGTACAGCAGAGCTATCTATCATTGTTAAAAACATTGCATTATCGTAAAAATCCTTTTCCGCCAATGCAGACAAAAAGTGAAATATAAATACTTTAAAAATCAGTATTTAAAAATCAATACCAAGATTACATGAACCAATGGAAAGTCAAATTAATTTGATATAGTTGAGCTTTAACAAAAATGTAAAAAATAAAAATAATAAAAAATCTCTAATAATACAATACATTTATATTCAAAAATAAAATGCAAATACATTTTTTTAAATAGCCAATATCACTTGCATTTAAACTCTGCACTCACAGTTCTACTGCCAGAAAACAGGAAGACAAACTAATTATATATCAAATCATATCAAAGTCCTATATATATACATGAACTTTGCTGCAGCACTTTGAAGTAGCTAAAATAAGGACACATATTAAAGATGCCTCATGACCTCCACCAACCATTCCGCATTGTGAATTGTTCCGAACCATTAGCAGATCCAGCCAGTATTGTTTAAGCAGAAGACAA
>JAVCKZ010034450.1:5518-20582 GCA_034780755.1 Lepetodrilus elevatus | reverse complement strand
CTCCACCAACCATTCCGCATTGTGAATTGTTCCGAACCATTAGCAGATCCAGCCAGTATTGTTTAAGCAGAAGACAAGAGTCGGAGATCTCCTCGATAATCACAATGAAATCCCACTCTCTTGTGCCGCAGCATGAAAGACTTGGGCCCGTCTTAGAATTACCATCAATCAGAAGTGGTTGAAGACCTCTTGTTACAAGACAGGCCTCAACTATAGTCACTCTTTGAACTTCGCCGACAGACATTTGCCATTAAGTCGCTCAATAAAATATTTCAAACTGAATTGTTTGATTTAATGTATAGACCACCTAGAATGATTTACGATTTGATGAATCTGAAATAGATGTAGATGTCTTACCGTTTCAAAGATTTTAAGAAATCTTTAAAAAAATACGAATTAATCCTTTCTATGAAAAAAAAAGAAGAATTTAAGTCAGAATATGTTTGTATTGATATTATTTTATTAATTAAGAATATTATTGTATTATTCTATTAGTTTTAAAATGAAAATTTTGTATCAGTCTCGTAATCGTCTTAAACATTATATTTATTTTTTAATTGGGATTTAGATCCATTTTCAAGATTTTTTCACTACTATCGTCAGTTTATGGCAGGAAGAAATCTGCAACATACTTCGCACTGAATGTTGTAGTAAACCTGCGAGCACCAGCTGGTACTAGCAGACAAAGGATGATATCTACATTGCCATGTAATGGTACAGACAGGGCTTCCTATCATGATCCTATCAGAAAGGTAACTTTCACTAACATTTGATGCCAGGCTCCTGGGACAGTAGTTGAACCTGGGACCTTTTACCTCGGAGTCCAAATGGTCTACCATTGTGCTACCACCCTCCACCATTTTCAATATCGATTAGTTTTAATGTGATGTATTCAGATATGGAACACTGGCAGACGACATATTGTACCTCCATTGACAGAAGAGCACGCTTTTTGCATCATACTGAAATGTCAAGGCTGTTTTATGCATCTTTGATGAAAGCATAAGGAATCATTTGAGTAGTTTTTGAGAAACATTAAAGTGGCTTTCTAATATTATCACATTACAGGAGACGTAATAAAAGAACGACTGGAAACAAAATTGCTATAATCGTGGGAACACATTTGGAAAACATCAGTGCTCTGCATAAACCCCCATTTAACCATGGAAAAGAACATATGTACATGGTTGTCAAATAACCATAAAGGGCACCTTTTCAGATGTATCCGCTAAGAGACATTCAGATGTATCCGCTAAGAGACATGTGTGCTCTTATAGTGATCACCTAGCAGACTGCTATGCTTTCTTAAGGGATACGAGAACTTCACAATATTATGTCCATGATCAAGAAACAAGCCCAAAACATCCTGCATTACTTATATTATGCTTTGGCCGTGATAAAAGCCAGACTGGTATATATATCTAACTATTCTGTATCATTGAAACTTCTTTACAGCTGAACTCTGTCATTTCCAGCTATTTACTGATCAATCAGAATGTCCTAATGTCCTGGGTATCGTTTCTCGAAGCTCTCTTATCCGCTATGAGACCATAACCCTCTCGTAAGTGCACGATCCCCATGCATTAGAGATGGCTACGAGAGTCCTTATGGTCTCGTAGTAGATATGAGAGCTTCGAGAAATGATACCCAGTTCCTTCTCTCTGCCTGGGAGTTCGGCAACGTTCACATCAGATCTTTCCTTGGTCACATTCCCTGGGTTGCGTCCACGAAACCACCAGATTCCGAGAGAACCGAGCGGATCCACTCTCACCCTCCGATAAATACGTCATTCTCAAACTGTTAGCGACAATCCATCATCCTATAGAAAGTGCCCGAAACGTCTCGTAGCTTAAATAATCGCTCCCTGATTTTTCCAGTGAAGTTGCCAAGAAGATATACGTCTGTGTTTGTCAGAGAGCGGTTTCGTGCAGTCTTCGGGGCAAACGTAGTTAGGAGAGCTAATGTGCAAATCCGTGGAAGAGATTGTGGCATGAACCTGTACATTGCAAATATGTATCGCCAATTCCATTCAAATGATGTGCTGGTGAATATTTCATGAGAGTCCGAAGTCCAATCTCGGCCTCATCACTGCTGTGTGAATGACTCGGGATTCATTTTTGACAAATGAATGGAGACAGGGTAATCAGAGTGCAGTATTGGATTTACAGAAACGTATGTTCATCGAATGTGTCATTCTTCTACATATGTCATTCTTCTACATGTGTCATTCTTCTACATGTGTCATTCTTCTACATGTGTCATTCTTCTACATGTGTACGTGGATGAAATAGCCAATAATCATAGCAGTTACCATGAATACGGTTAAGAACTTTATGCAACAAATGAACGTAAAACCTTTTTGTTCAAAAATACATATATGGAACTAGATCATTTACAACCATATTTTGTACTTTTATTTGGTTGTCCCTAATTATACGAACACCAATCATTTTAAGTTTTCGTATTTTTCTAACAATTTATCAACTACAAATTTAATTATTTTCTACTGTTCGAATTATTAGGGTAATTACGGTACATCATTGTTAAAGTTGGAAGTTGAGGTTACTAAGAATTACACTATTTTGTACAGGGTAGCCCAGGGTATCATGCTTTATGGATTTTAATATTGAAAGTAAGAAAAGTTTACATTTTCAGAACACACTAGCTACACATTTCGTGCAGAATTTCTGCAGTTACTGAATTTGAAACAGGTAGTGACATACAAGAATAATCAAGCTAAAGTAAATGCAGAGAATAGTAGACTTGCAGTCAGATAGAAAATAATGGGGACCATTAACCCACTCCATGCTAAAGGCAACAGGAGATGCCCTAAAGATATGTGCCTATGCCTATACCTAAGCCAGCAAGGAGAGGGTTAAATGCACATGTTGGATTTCGGAACAGGTTACCCTCGGAACATTATTAACTAAAATCTGGCCATTTTGAAAATGAATAAATATTTCTAAACCAGAGAGAAAACCCTAATCAGGACGACAAGCCGTATCCTGTGTGTCATTCTGAGGAACGTTATCCTAGCAAATCAAATTTACAACTTGTTACCGGGAATTCCGACTGCTGACTCATTTCCAAATGCTCTTTCAGTTTTTCAAAATGAACAAAATACCCAGGGGCCTTCTAAAGCACGGGATGCATGGTACTTGACTCTCCTGTAGAATACAAGACGTATCTGCGCCGAGGGACAATCTCACCCTGACAACCAATAGGAAGGCAGCCTCTCTATCAGATGTTACCAGAAGTAGCAGACGGATTTAACTGACTGACAAGAAGCAGACGCGAGATCGACACTGATTAGAGGTATTAAACACCACCGTCTCAATACCAAAAGTCCTTCATTTTTTAAAAGTTAAAGTACTTTTCTTTTTAGTCCAGAACATTTTTTTGAAGACGGATAGCTTTAACCCTCTCCCTACTGAAGGCAACTGGATATGCCCTAATGAGCCTGGAGAGGGTTAATGTAGCTTCCGTTGACTATCATTTGGATGAAAAATAACTGTTGACATGTAACGAATAGCATATTGGATCAATATAAAACATACATGCATAAATGCTTTATATTCATGGGTTAAATGTTGAGATTGGAAATAATATGTTTTGTTTGTTCTGTCTAGTCTCCTCTCATTAAGAGTCCACAAAGACATTGTCGTGTTAATGGACATGCAACCTTGTTCAATTTAAACATAGAAAATGGTGGTGACACTGGGGAAAGTCATGAATACGGAAACTCTAATCTCCGTCACATAACCAAGGAACTGCGAGAGCTATTGTCAATATCTTCGTGATCGGGAGATGGTGAGGAATGTTCTTTGGAAATTTCCTGCCTGGCAGATAATCTTTAGTCTGGGGAAAAAATGGCGGATAGAAAACCAAACTGTAGACTCGGGGAAATTGACTCTGGAAACTGGTCCGGTGTTGATATAATAACATGCATATTTGTCATATTATATGAAAACTACTACAGCAGGTTCATGAAGAGTTAATCAGTGTCAATTTAAAAGTTTTAATACAATTTATTAATAAAGAAAAAGAAATTAATTATATGACCTCATCACGTTTTCTGTACCCAGGTTTTGCGAATCTGGAAATTATTATAAAAAGCTAACATCATATTTTGATAATTTCCTGATTTAATATACCGGTAGATCTCATCTGATCATCATGTAAACCTGCTTTAACTTTCTCCCTGCTGAATAAAACTGTTCTATTCCTGCATGTGATCGGGCAACTTAAGTCGCCTTCAGCAGGGAGAGGGTTAATAGAATACTGTGGTCCAGTTGGAAGTTGAACACATACTATGTCTATACAACCAAATCACAAAGATACATATAAAGTTCTGCAAATGTGGTTGTAATTTCAACGTATACGGTAGTCGAGAAAGTGCAACCACATTAAATTTAATTTCATATCTTTATTGCATAATAGCGTCCATCTTCACTGTAAAGTGTAAACATTTATTTTTTAGATTAAATTATATAAATACACTTAACCATCGAATGGAATGACAAAATATTTCCTTGTGAAATATTATATTATTTTTTAGTTTGTGGAACCAGACACATTTCTACAATCAAGATTTATACATGATGTGAAGTTATTATTTATTAGAAGCTATTAATTACTTGTCATCAATCTCACTAGAATTTCGTTTTTCTAGTCGTAAGTTACTCTCTTACATTTCCATCAACTGTCTGCAAAATATTGATCTAGAAAATATGGCTTTCAGTGGTGAAAATATATTGCTGTTTCTACATAACATGATATTATAGTAAATTAGTGCTTTATTTTATTATTTTTTTAACTTTGGGTTTAGAGCCGGGTTTTTTTCATTTCTATCACGGCTTGTCAGTTTAGAGCAGGATGAAACCCAGCAACTGAATGCTCCAGTCAACTGACAGACCAAAGATTATATCTGCATCGCCACAGTACAGACAGTGCACCCTATCTATATCGCATCAGAAAGGTAACTTTCATGAACATTGATGCCGGGCTCCTGGGGCAGGATTTGAACCTGGAACCGTTGGCTCCTAAGTCCAACGTAGGCTCCTAAGTCCAACGTCGTAGGCTCCTAAGTCCAACGTTGTAGGCTCCTAAGTCCACATTTTTTTCTCCATCCATGACTCCTTTCAATATGGTCACAGACAATAATAAAAAATAAAATAAAATATTAGCAGCAACAGAACAATATTTGGTGCCATCTTTTCTTTTTTCTATGCATAATTGTGTAAGTTGATTCAGTTTGTTCGCACAATGCTTTCTAATAGCGGCCGTACACTAGCGATTTTCGTCGCTGATTTTTGTCGGCCGACAGAAAATCGCAAGTGTGTGCTGGCCGGTGACTGATTTTTAGTCTTGCCGACCGATCACACAATATCTAGCTGACGGAAATTGGCGATGCCTCGGCGACGGAAATCGCTAGTGTGTGGCCGCTATTAGGTGCTGACAGACACCACTCATTGATATATTCCCATCAAAGGATATCATCAAAGGAATGTACAAAAAAAACACCACATTATTAACAGCTATTTAATTAGCTTTCTTGTGAAGTACAACTTAATTAAATATGGAACTAGAACTGAATAGACTTTCTGTTAACTCATGGTATTTCTCGTAAAACTAAAAATATGTGAAAAATACAATATCAGACATCGGACATGTATGTATACATGTCTTTGGCAGCCTGAGGGTTAAGTATGAATTATTTGTGTTATGTTTAATGAAAAATATAAATGTTTTAATAAATACTCTCATTGATACATCAAAATCATTGCTTTACCCTCTCCATGCTGAAGGCAACCGGAGATGCTGTAAAAAGCAGTGACTGTGCCTAATCCAACAGGGAGAGGGTTAATGGGCATCTCTGAAGGCCTTCAGCCGACAAAAGGTTAACCAAAGTTCATGCACTGATGAATGAGTGAGAATTTTACGCCCCAGCAGAAATCTTCCATCCATACACAACGATCATGCACTTATAACTGCCACCTTTAGAGAGAAGAACAAACTATAAAATAATCTAAAAAAAAATATTTTAAATCTCGATCATCGCAACAATCCCCAATACTGATCTAAAAGTGTTAAAAGAGTTAAAAGTTAAGATGTACTTGATGTATCTCAAGTTAAAAAATCTGACAAGGTTGGCTACTGTCTCGACACTCAAACTTTCTCCAAGCAAAATAAAATAATCCATTGATATTTTCTACAATAATACAAGACATAGATCTTGAAGTATTTCTGTGGATTACAGAATCTGGTTGAGTAGGGACGTGGTCTATATACATACACCGGGATGGACTCGATCAATACATCAATATCAGTAAAATAAGAGATAGATAGAAGCCTGGTACAATCACAGTAATCTTAATGGTCTGAAGGACAACTGCGTTCAGTGTCATCATGGTCAATAGTACAGTGCTCCCTCGATATAACGCTGAAGTTGGGGTCCATGACATGCCACCCGCGTTATAATAACCGCGTTATATCAAAGAATATAATTGGAGGGGGAAAAAAAATTATTTAATTTTTTTTTTTTTAAATGGGGTCCATGTTGGACCCCGCGTTGTATCCAAATCCGCGGTGCATCGAAGGGCATTGTATCGAGGGAGCACTGTATATAGCAGTATGAGCACGCATTTGAGCATGGATTTGACACCTAACAAATGTCCACAATATTATTTTAAAATGTATTTTATTATTATAAATTATATTATTATTTCAAGTTATTTTTGTTTGTTTGTTTTAATATTAAATCTTAAAACATTCAAGTCTAAAATCTATACTTTCATCGTGACATTGAGAAAAAGAAAGCCTACAGAAAAATCCCCAAAGAAGTTATTCTTCCAATGAAGTTTGTTTGTGGCAAGACAAGAGCTACAGAATTGAGGACAAAACTTGCAAAGCAGATGGTAAAATCCCAGGAGTGTTACCATAATAACTACAGACTGCGTGGTGGTGACGTACTATTACCATATATATTAGTGCTTGCTCACTCTACTATGAAAATATACACCAGCACTAGCTCAAGCCTAGTTCATGACCAGTCAACCTCACAACCCCGCTCACATTGATTTCAGTGGTGTGTAAGAATTGAGAAGATTTTCTTTTCGTACAAACGCATCAAATTTTCCACACATTGACCTTGAAGAGATTGCGTATTTGATTGTCTGTATTTCCATCGTTGTTGCCAACAATCCCTGTAAATTAATCTGACGATGCTTCAAATCTCAGTCTTCTTAGATATTTGTACATACATCTGAGATTGAGACGAAAAACAATCTCCTCGTGAGATTGCTCAGCCAATCATAAACCTGGCCTCCGTCTCATAAGGAAACATCCCATTGGTTCACGTTCACGTTTGACCTCCCAATTTCTTACATCATTTGTCAGGAGTCGTTGAAAGCGAAAGCATCGAATCATTGCATCCCAAAGCTGTGAAAAACTCTATTATTTCGGCAAATTTACAAGTCAAATTGCTTCCTGGACAAAACCACTCAAGGAGTAACAAGTCAATAAGTTGAGCCTATTACTTGTGCTATCACTTTCCCTGTGTAAGTAGAAAGATGAGCTGAGTACATGCTAGAGTATAGTAGTCTCGTTGGCCATGAAGATCTATATATATATTTTCGTCTAGACCGCATCAGTCACGTTTCCTTATGTAACATATGTTGAAAGAAACATATCTGGCATATTGCATAAAACCTGGAGTAATTCTGATTGGTTGAATGAATGGAATTGTTATGACAACTTATAAATAAAATGTTTTTATTTACCTAATGGCAGTCCTCGGAAATCAAAATATCAAATGTTCACATTTCAAACCAAAAAATCATTAATGACACACTTACTCGCGTATAAATCTCTATTTATATCCCGCTTGAAGGACTCGGTGAATGGCGACAATAAAGAACTAGCTACAGAATGTCTACTGATTCTTCAGGGCTGTGTTCAGGCTGCAATTCATTTGAGTATGAAGTGCTTCATAGCGCTAGATTAGCCGTTCAGCCAACTATTTTAATTTTAATTTTTTACTTGGGGTATAAAGCCGCTTTAAAGACTTTAATTATTCTGAATAACTTTGAAAGTACAAGAAGAAAATAATACATTAACTCTCTCCATACTGAAGGAGAGTTAACTTGCCCGATCACATGCAGAAATAGAACACTTTGATTTTATTCAGCAGGGAGAAGGTTAATTTGAAAAAAAAAATGGAAACCATTTGTTTTTTTCTCACATATAAAGATATATTCAATAACAATTAAACGTGACGTCCCAGGCAACGCGACTCATAGTGACACCATCTCGGCCAAGCGGTCTGTCAATGTGTGCCACCCTGGTGCTTATAATGAGACTTGTTTCAAAGTACGAGCGGCTCAACAGTTCAATACCGCAGAATTAACAGGCCCTCCACTCTGTGAGAAAGTCTTATTGGATTTCACTTGGTTAGTAGTGTTAGTCACGCTGCTCTTCATAACAAGCATCGTCTCAACCACTTCCTAGCTGCCGTCTTCAAGGAAAACCCTTGATGTATGTATGTCTGGTTTAATATTTCTTTAAGGAAATCCAGGAATTGTAACTATTTTTATATAATTTTCAAAGATAATACTTTCTTCTGGTCATAAAGAAAGCTCTCAATAACAGTATTAAATATAACTAATTTGGGGGGTTTAGAAGGAGTAATGAATTTCGGTCAGAAAAGAAGAATATAATATTATGTTTCACCATTCTCATTCTCACAGTATATCAAGTTCTACCATTCTCTTGCATTTCCAAGATTACGGTCAATAAAAATTTCGCAGACTGGTAAATTAGTGTACACTGTCTGATTACAAGAATTCTCTGAATGCAGCACGAGATCCGCGACACTCAACATTTACACAGACAATGTATTCCCACTTCTTTCAATTTATCAAAACAAGTCAAATTCCGTCTGACCACTTCTGCAGATAATGATGGTCAAATACTGCCATGTTAGTTTATACAACATCGCCGGCTTGAACCGTTAACAGTAAGGCAATTACTACTAGCGCTGGAGTAGTCTCCGTCAATCAGTCTATTGTGTTAGAAAACAGACTCCTTCAAGCTCCCAGTAGTAGCCAACAGTGACAGCTTGCAACAAGAAGAACTCTCTAGGATAGGAGAGTAAATCTTCATCCCATCGGAGTTATCACATACAGGTCTTGTGTTGGGCGTTATCACATACAGGTCTTGTGCTGGGTGTTATGGCATACAGGTCTTGTGTTGGGTGTTATCACATACAGGTCTTGTACTGGGCATTATCACATACAGGTCATATTTGGAGTTATCACATACAGGTCGTATTTGGAGTACAGGTCTTGTACTGGGCATTATCACATACAGGTCTTGTACTGGGCATTATCACATACAGGTTGTATTTGGATTTATAACATACAGGTCTTGTACTGGGCATTATCACATACAGGTCTTGTACTGGGCATTATCACATACAGGTCTTGTACTGGGCATTATCACATACAGGTCTTGTACTTTGAACCTCAAGTTGTCGACAGCAGCCAAAAGGTAAAAGCAAGCAAAAGGGAAAGTAATATTACTGCAAAAACATTCTTCCGAGATATAAAAAAAAATAATATCAAATGATAATAAACACATGTTGTCAACTCATCCTCATCCTCAGCTTGAAAGATGACGACCCTGCCCTGAATAGTACGAGCTGTCATTAGTCGGTAGTGTCAACTATGTACACCATCCAAAAACATTAAATTCCATATTGTATTTTATTCTGAAATAAATTAAATCTTTTACTTTTTATCCAGTAAATTTCCTAATCCCAAAGCCACGTGTATTTAGAATGCAATTTAATAATCCTGTACGACACACAAACCCTGTATCAGGTCCAAAAAACATTACATAGTTAATCCCAGCTTGATAATTCCACATTCAGTTACTATGACAGGAATAATAACTAACTTTAATTAAAATGTACTCTCCAAATAACGATACAAATAACAAATGTTTACAAAAGACATGAATTCCTCGCCCTTAGGATACCTTTAGCGTTGGGAGAAATAGCCCAGGCAAGTGGGCGAGTGTTCATTGTGAATCCTGTATGAATAATGATCTGCCTGTTCTTTCAGTATTAACCCTCTCCCTGCTGAAGGCGACTTAAGTTGCCCAATCACATGGAGAAATAGAATGCTTTGCTTTTATTCAGCAGGGAGAGGGTTAACTTGCACACCTGTTTATCAACATCTCTCACAAACATACTTAACCACCTTCTAAGAAGCATTCATGATGAAACGTTGATATTTCTTGCACACTTTACCAGCAACAACTCCAGATGAATAAAACAGTTTTTTCATGTCAACATCATCATGTCACAAAAAGCTGAAGTTCCTTGTCTGTTCTTTGACAATGGCATTTATACGTGAATAATTGATAACATATAAATTGGAATTCATAAACAAAAATGAACATCCTACAATTAAAAACAGCCCACAGCATTGTACCATGTGCTTCCTGTTTTTATTTCCTGTGAAACTGCTTATAGCTATGAAGGACATCTCTGATTATCTCGACACACTCGAGGAGGATCAACACTTCATAGTGATATTTTGATGTGAGTGAGTGAATATGGAGTTCAACATCGCTGCGGGAATCTTTCACCCATTTGCGACGGTGATATCTTGATGTGTACATGTAATGAACGATATACCTCAGTGCTCTGAGAGAGGTACAAATGTGCTATATCTTTCGATAATCTTTTAGGATTTATTGGCGAGTGAGTGATTGAGTGAAAATGGAGTTGCTGCAGGAATAATAATATCTTGGTAATATTACTAACATTTGCAAACAATAAATGTATGATGCTTGAAGCAGGGTTGGAACTTAACTTTAAAACATACTCGCCCGAATAATGATATAAATAACAAAACATGAAATTTCTACTCGCCCGTAGGATACCTTTAACATTATGATAAATGGATCGGGCCGCCGGGCGAGTGGGAACTTCTAACCCTGTCCGACATGTATTTAGGGATATATTTAAATTTGTTTTTCCATTATGATCACTCTTCCCCCAGTACTGATCACAAGCTCACCAGAAATATAATAACTGACCACCAGACATAAATCTGTAGTGGACATGGGTGGCTTAAATACTATCATCAAAAGTTGGGAAATATTTCTCTTGCTCACGTGATGGTGTGACATTATAGTATCAAGTTAAATAATGATAGATTAGCTGCTGTGTTAGAATAGTCAAATGCATTTATCATGATTATTGGTTCAACCAATATTTCATATCCCACATACAATTTACCATCAAAGTCATGGTAAAATAATGACCTTTATATATCAATAACAATGAACTAACCAATGCCAAATAAACAACATTTACTATAATATTTTCATGTAGCTCGCATAACGTCAAAATCAGTCCGTATTGTTTAAAGCTCACTGTATGACTTTAAACCTGCCACTGCAATCTTCCTAATCTATAGCATTAGACATTCAGTCAGTTAAACTAACTTGCAATGTTTTTATGATCACTTTAAAAGGTTAAGTTCTAAAAAATTGAAATCATTATTAGGACTGTCCTCCTGCCTACATAAGAAACTGCATAGTAATCCTACGTAATTTGAACACTCGCAGACTTAATTAAATTTTCACCTCGAGATTCTACCTCGATGTACTGGGTCCCTGCCGACATGCAAAGTGACTTAAACGAGGTCCGTCAATTAGTCCGAAATAGATTGGAGCCGAGAGGTTTCCTTACTCATTTGCATCAGCTTTATTAATAATGCACGGCCTGTCACGTCCTGTGTATATCCCAGATATAAACAATTGAAAGTCAATTAAGGAATTTCGTGACATAAATAGTACTGGTAATTGTATGCAGAAATAATTTAACCAAAATAGTGGCACTGAGTCCGTGCTGGTTGAAATAAGAATAATTTTTATGCTTTTATCTTTCGAGAACTTGCTCAGCCTCTTACCATATTAAACCTCTCCCTGCTGAAGGCAACCAGAGATGCCCTAAAGATTAGGCAATCCAGCAGCGAGATGGTTAAATAAGATGACATTAAGTAAACCTATTATCCATAACATTTGGATGGCTTTATAACATTTGAATCAGTCCTTTTGAGTCGGCAATGAGATTAAAACAGGCACGAGTTGACATAAAACATTCACTTCGTCAATTGTGCCTTCAAATTTGTTGCTGCAAGGGTGTGGAATGGTCTGCCGGACTCTATTAGATCTGCTAAATCTCTTGATCCTTTCCACAAAGCCCTTAAAAAACTCATCTATTCAAAACAGTGTACCAAATACCAGGAAATCTTCGTGGGCGGTTATTATTGTGGTATTCAATGGTAACATCACAACCTCAAAATTATTTCAGCATTGAAAGTTATCCTATTCTGATAAGGTTCAACTAGAAATAAATAAATATCCAGTGAATCCGGCAATCTGATTGCTTCACGGATTCATACAGCTTGCACATCGGTTTTACATTCATACCTCGATGAACGCAAAAAACATATTCCAGTCAATCCTTAATTGAGAAAAACTATCTGAAATTTCTATAGAGTATCTCAAATTGTTTTCTCTCATAAGGCATGACTGATTAAGTTAGAAAAACAAATGTGAACATAGTGCTCCCTCGATATAATGCTGAAGTTGGGGTCCATGACATGCCACCCGCGTTATATCAATGAATATAATTAAAGACAAAAATAAATTATTTTTAATTTTTTTTTAAATGGGGTCCACGTTAGACCCCGCATTGTATCCGAATCCGCGGTGCATCGAAGGGCGTTATATTGAGGGAGCACTGTAATAACTCACATTCTCTATCTCTGTGAGTATTTCTCTTTCTAGATAAATATTCCACAGGACTGGTATGGTGTTCTATTCAATGACAACTTACCATGTTCTATTTTTCAATGTGTGAGAGTGTTACTCATACAATTCAGACAGGCTTGTGTACCCATCCTTTATGAACAATATCAGGTATATTCCCCAGGGAGTTGAGGTGAAATGAGTGCACAATGATTGATCCATTGACCGGGGTAATACGGTAGCACAATGAGCATGCTTTAGAGCATAGATTTGGCGCAAAATAAATGTTCACATTATTATTATCATTATTATTACACATAGGTAATTCCATAAACACTGCAGCCAAACAGTGCCAAGTCAACAATTCAGAGGAAGTTTACGGTCAACGGAAGTCCACTACGTTTTGCTCTAGGTCAATGGGTAATTTTGTAAAATGGAACCGATAGTGGTACTGACCTTTGAAGGGGTCAAATACCGGAGTGAAGAAGTAAGTCCTGGCACATATCAGGGGTCCTTTGGGATCTGCAGCTTGACACAGCTGTAGCAGAAACATGCACACTATTGTGAACATTAACCTTATTCTTGATGCAGACAACCAGAGATGTCACAATAATCAGTGGTTTTGATTTATCTAGCAGGATCATTCACAAATCAGACGAAGAGATAATGAAAATAAAAAATAAAAAATTTAAATAATTAAAAAACATTTTTATTTTTTAAAATATTAAATTTTAAATAATAAAAATAATAAGAAGAAGAAAGCAAATCAAACTACTACAAATACATACACTGTACTTCTAACATGAACATTTGTATTTATTAACAGGTTAATTGATGAATATTATAAGAAACCGTACCACAGTATGAATCGTCTCTCTCTTGAGGTCTGCTTCCTTCACTGAGGAGCTGACCATGTCTTGTGCTTGTAGCAGGGCCGACTTACTGGCATGATTTCCAAACAAGACATATGGCAGTTTTCTCTTCCTGATAAATATAACAAAAGAAAATAACACAATTATGAAAACTTGAAGACTAAAATTTATTATATATTCTTTTAACCCTCTCCCTGCTAAAGGCAACCGGAAATGCCTTAATGAGTAGTGCTATTGCCTAATCCAGCATGGAGAGGGTTAAATGATGTCTAACAATGTATCACCAGACATATAGATTAACCTCGATATAATACTTACTTTTCGGTCCATATGTCCCCGCATAAAAGGAAATTTACCAAAATCCTTTTTTTCGTAATATGTTTTTTTTTCATAATTGTAAACTCTGAATATTATGTTACCAGCATGATTTCCGGGGGGGGGGAACAGATTTTTACAAGCTGAAATTTCTTGTATGCACCGAGACCCCGGAAATCATGCTGGTAACAAATTCATCCAAAATCGTAATAGTTCTCCACTTTTTTCGATATTCATACCGAAATGTCGTTCTAACGTGCAAGTCGAAGGCATTTGCAATGATGTCACAATCATTATGTGGTCATAACCTTTACCAGCGTAAAAACCTTAACACTTTTCACGGGACAATAACTAAACAAACTTTTATTTTAACATGCCACTCACCTATGATCATCAACAGACTTTGCTCGGCCATGTTGAAAGTAACTCTTCAATGACTGCAACAGAAAAGTCAACGATTGGAAGACATTTCCTGATGAAGCAAAATTGATATATGGGAGATATATGGACCAGCAGATAAAACTCTGAATGGAAGATAAATTACTGGGTGATAAAAATGGAAGACAATATACCGAGACTGTGATATAAAACACTGAGACTGGGAGACAAAACACTGAGACTGGGAGACAAAACACTGAGTCTGGGAGACAAAATACAGAGACTGGGAGACAAAATACAGAGACTGGGAGACAAAAAAGTGAGACTCGAAGATAAAACACAGAAATAGCTGTGATGGAAACATAAAAAAATAATAAAAATAATTAATAATAATAATTACTGCGCTCACCTCAAACAACCGTTCCTGTGATAGTGAATCTGAAGGATGAGATCTGGAAAATAAATATACAATCTATATCTATTCCATTGCATTCCACACATCAGTTCTGAAGACATCCAGGAATGTATTGGAATTTACAATAGCATTATCGGGTACCAGAAAGCTCTAGGAATAATTGGGAATGTGGCCATACATAAACCACATATAAAACATATGAAATTTAAAACTTTACATCAGTGGTAGTTTGGTAGTTTTGAACAATATGCAAAAT
>JAVCKZ010034229.1:0-19333 GCA_034780755.1 Lepetodrilus elevatus | reverse complement strand
TTCGTCGTGTGACCAGATTAGGTAGGTTATGGTAGTAGACTTTCAGACGACAGGATATTAGATGTGGTTGTGTGAAGGAGGACCATTGGTGTATGTGTGTGTGTGTGTGAGAGAGAGAGAGAGAGAGAGAGAGGGGGAGAAGTAGAGGTAGAGAGAGAGAGAGAGAGAGAAAGAGAGAGAAAGGGAGAGAGAGAGAGAGAGAGCAAAAGAGAGAGAGCAAGAGAGAGAGGGAGCGAGAGAGAGAGCAAGAGAGAGAACGAGAGTAAGAGAGAGAAAAGAAAGAGAGAGAGAGGGAGAAATAGAGAGAAAGAGAGAAGAGAGAGATTTGGTGTGGAAAATATGGTATGATACTGATTTGATAACATGAATATGGGAAAGTTGTTTTTTATAAAAATAATAAGTTACATGTAGTGTATTAATTGAGACGATGCCTTATGCAGGGATATATTGAGTTGGGAATTTAATGTCATGGATTACGATCATCTATTTTAGAATACTTACATGGAAGGTATGGTGGTAATATTAATAAGGTATAAAGACTGGAGTGAGTGAATTGAGAGTCTAACACATTGGACGAAAGCCTCCAGAGAAGGTATATATAGTCATTGTCAAAGACATTGGAGACAAATCTGAAATGTTGACAAGGTCTAGGAAGGTATGGTAGTAAGGCTGATATACTCTGATTATTGAATGAGTAAGTTGGAGCTCTGCAGGAATACTTTCCCCAAATGAATCTGATGTGACAATATGCAGGACAAGAAGGGGGAGGTGATGTTGATGTCACAGCCAGAGATCGGTGTCAGGACATTCTCCAGAGATCGGTGTCAGGACATTCTCCTGGTGTTGATCCACCTGCCAGATGACCATCAAACTCCAGCGTGTTGTGTCCCACAACATGCCAGGAAATGTCCCCCACTGTCGTGTGTTGGTCATGTTTGGTAGAACTGGCAGTGGGACTTGGATTGTTTGACAAGGTACTAGTAAATTGTTTGTAAGAAAAGTGTCAAAGGAAATTCTGTGAAACATCAGTGAAAATAATAATGTGTGCATGTTAAGACAGTCACAGGAATTTATTTTTCATTGCATTTATTGATATCTGCAACACACACCTTTGATACAATACCATTCAATACCAATACCTTCAATATCAATACCTTCAATACCAATGTGACTACATCTGTGGTGTCCAGACTACGTACACCAATATTCTATTGTTCTTCAGGCAGTACAATACCTCTATTCCAAAATATCCAATTATATACATTTTAAAATAAAATATTTATATCTCCAATACCAATACATACATTATACCCCAAACTTCCCAATACCAGTCGTGAAGAATATCAATACCGTCAATACCAATACCTCAAATGCCAATACCTCCAATACAATATCTCTAAAACCAATACCTCAAATACCAATGCCTACAATACCAATACCTCAAATTCCAATACCTACAATGCAATACCTCAAATGCCAATACCTCCAATACCAAAACCTTCAATACCAATTCCTCAAATGCCAATACCTCAAATACCAATGCCTACAATACCAATACCTCAAATGCCAATACCTACAATGCAATACCTCAAATTCCAATACCTCCAATACCAAAACCTTCAATACCAATGCCTACAATACCAATACCTCAAATACCAATGCCTACAATACCAATACCTCAAATGCCAATAACTACAATGCAATACCTCCAATACCAATTCCTCAAATGCCAATACCTCAAATACCAATACCTTCAATACCAATACCTCTAATGCCAATACCTACACTACCTCCAATGCTTAGTATACTTTTAGTACACAGCACCTGTGTAACATTACCGCACTACTTTCATGGAAGATTACGAGGAGACATTTCACAATAGAATTTGGTCAACAATTTCATTGACATTTAGATGATGTCACAGATGGCCTTCACCACTTTCACTTATAATTCAAGCTCGTCTGAAAAACAATCCTCATCGCATTCTATTCTCAGCATTACAAAGAGCAACTAAGTAATGATCTAAATACTAGTAGGTCTACTTGTGTTAATAAATCTGATTGGCTTTCTGTGGATTTGTAGCCAATCAAAATGCTCGTATTTACTTGAAAATGTTAATTTTATTAATTCTGAAGGGCCGGATGTACCACAGTGGTAGAACGTTGGACTTCAGAGCCAAAGGTTCCAGGTTCAAATCCTGCCCCGGGGGCCTGGCATCAATGTTTGCGAAAGTTACCTTTGTGACGCGATATTGATAAGATGCACTGTCTGTAGAGTGGCAATACAGTTACCTTGTTAGTCGGTGCTCGCAGGTTTACTACAACATTCAGTGTTACAGATGTTGCAGGTTTCCTCCTGTCCTAAACTGACAAGTCATGATAGATTCTAGTGAAAGATTCTATAAAGCGACTAAATCCCAATTTAAATAAAATAAAAATATAAAATCATTCTGGTGAGCAAATATCTTTCTGGCTTTCTGTGGATTTATAGCCAATCCAAATACTCATGTTTACTTAAACATATTCACTTGATTAATTCTGGTGAACAAATATGTTTCTGTGTATTGTTATCCTTGAGGTTATCAAAGTTCATCATGTCTTCTAAATGTGTTCTTTAAAAAAATATTGGATGGTCTCAGGAAAGTCCTGGAGAACACGGTATCATTCAAGAATGTTAATTCTTACCATTATCGCCACAATAAATTTGGATTTATTTGTAATTCATAAAAACCATAGTCAGTGTCTGTTCTTCAACATTGGCAGACATATATACGTGTCATCCATTTGCATTGTATATTGTTCTTGTATATCAAAGAATTTCACAGATTGGAGATAGACGAGAGATTATGTGATACGGCATTATTAGACTAAACATTTCCGGGACCGAACATGTGTTATACCGCTCGGAAAATGACAGACATACATGGAATCACGAAAATGAATGTCGATAAAACAGAACACAAATAATCTGCACATTCAGCTTTGAAGATAAAGAAAAATTTTATCTAAATTTAGGTATTCAGGGACTGTCACTCAGAAATACTTGATATTTGTTTATGATGCCAGTCATCCAAGAATCTGGATGAACGCATAGGCAGGAAATATCTGAGTGTGCATCTCGCCGGTTTTCGGGCAATCGTGAAAGCTGGGAGATTGAGAAAGGAAAATGGTTAATCACGTTGACAGGCAAGGTGTGAAGATAACCACGAATTATTTTACTTTTGAAGTGATTTATTTTTCACGTGAAATGTATAAAGCAATGATTAATGAGTCTTTCCTTTTAGGAAATGTAATCAACTGGTTTGTTGATAATATGAAAAGTGTCTCTGTGAATAGATATCATGCCTTGTTAATACCTGGAACAGAGGAAGGTGGATGATGAGGATAGAGGAAGATTGAAGAGCATAGAGGAAGATGGAGGAGGAAGATGGAGGAAAATGGTGGATAATGAAGATGGAGGAAAATGGTGGATAATGAAGATGGTGGAAGATAAGGAAGATGTGGAGGAGGAAGATGGAAGAAGATGGTGAGAAAGTAATAAAAGAGGAAGATGGTAGTTAGATGGGAAATGTATGGAGGAAGATGTATGGAGGAAGATGGTGAAGGAAGATGGTAGAGGAAGAGGACAGAGGAAGAAGATAATGGAGATGTAGAGGATGAAGATGAAGAAGGAAGAGGAGGAAGAAGGTGAAGGAATATGAGGGGGTTCTCGACCATCTCGATGAGTTGTAAGGACTACTGTAGTGAACCACCTGGCTGTAGGACACACACAATCAGGACACACACAATCACTGACACACACAATCATTGACACACACAATCATTGACACACACAATCAGGACACACACAATCAGGACACACACAATCAGGACACACACAATCACTGACACACACAATCAGGACACACACAATCACTGACACACACAATCACTGACACACACAATCACTGACACACACAATCATTTACACACACAATCAGGACACACACAATCATTGACACACACAATCTGCTACTGTCTAAAATCTTCTCCATACTTAATTTATCACAATCACTACATAACTAACTATTTGACAGGACATCACATTTTCACCAATATGTTTTATATGCATTGCCAGAATAAATTAATTAAAAAAAATTTGACCAAAGAAATAACATTTGCTAAAATGTCATCTTGTATATTAGTATTTTAATTTACATGCCTTAATATCTTAATATCCCACTGTGACGTAAAACAATAATTCACTCGCTCATCTTGGTTCTAAGAACCCGAGATCTGCGATGCAGACATTGAATATGCTCAAGACCAGCAAACACTGACAATAAGTTGTATGGCTAGTGTTATACATGCACTATTATTAAATATGCTCAAGACCAGCAAACACTGACAATAAGTTGTATGGCTAGTGTTATACATGCACTATTAAATATGCTCTGGACTCTGGCAACTGCAGTATTCATATCTATGTAAGACACTTGCACCTACGGTTCCCCGCGGAAGCTGTCAGTGTCAGAAGATCTCTCACCCACCCACAACCACCACCAGTCGACACCCACAGCGATCTCTTCACCTCACAGACACCTATTTATCACAATTGTATCGCTGCGTAGGTTTATACTCCCATTCTGTAACTGGCTTTCCTTGTTTTACTTATTAATTACGTGTGACATTTGTTTAGCAAGATCCAATTAGGTGTCCAGATTAGTAAATAATATATAGATAAACTCTTCGAATTAAGCGGGATTTCGAATTCGAGAGGTTCGAATTAACAGAGGTCAATTAATGATAAAATAAGAAGGATGCGACCCCGGACCATGTGACAATTTCGAATTAAGCGATATTTCGAATTAGGGAGGTCCGATTAGCGGGGTTCCACTGTAGTAGCAGTGAGGTCCGATTAGCGGGGTTCCACTGTAGTAGCAGTGGCCTATTAGGACAATTTATGGCAGAATCTTGCGGAGATGTACGTTTTGTTCTTGGAAGGTTTCATATTTGGCATGGAGGTGGTAAATCTAGGATGGTATATATTCCGACACTGGATCAGATGCACACATCTGGGAAGGTATCTCTTGCATGTGGAGATGACAGACGATACAAACCAAGATTGAGACGACACCGATAGATATCGCAAGGTGCAAACATTACGTTTGTCATAATCATGTTTTACGACATCGGATTCGGGCGAAATCAGACAATCTTTCACTTGAGAGGTATACATCTTTTGTCGGAGGGATGTTAATGCTGCATTTAGATATGAGGATCTCCTGGAGGCTAGTTGTACAGATAACTTCATACAGAGAAAATGTGATCCACAAATTGATTTCAGTTCTGGGACGTCTATTTGCAATGGGACCGGTGCCGACATATTTATGCCATTGGATGAAGAATAGCTTGTAGACTGGAAATTCACCATTTATTGAGAGATAAATTTCGTTGGATGGTAATTAAGTTGAGTAATGAAGCCAGGGCCGCTCTGTGGATGAGCGCTGGTCACCGGACTGTCCGGGATAGCCGGGGAGGAGATCAGTGTGGGGAAATCTACGAGGGCATTCCCCGCAAGAATAACAGTGTTTTACGATGTCGTGGATAGATACTGTAATGTGGGATCAACTTGCCGATTTCCATAATAACTTAAAATACTGACTTAATATGTAGTAGTATTTACATAACGCGCATCAAAGTACATCAATGTTTCATAAGAATTTTGGCGCATGCCATAGACGATTGCGAATAATGTTTGGTGGTAGGGTAGAGGTGAAGTTGGTTGAGTAGAGATTCCAATTGGGTGTTAAATATTGTTATATTCCGAATTACATGCAAGGCTGGTATAGCTGGATCACATTGAATCTTCATTGTAATAAATAATGTGAACATTGATATTTTGCACCAATTCCACAATGCTGATGACACTACATTGGTTTGTTTATTGAAGAAAGAAACTAAACAGTATCTCTTCACAACATTGGCCGTGAAAGCAGATAAATGTAGGGGTCTATATCTGATGAATAGTTTACTGTCGAGGTATATGTGAAAAATAGTTAATAGAAGTGCTTCTCATACTGCGGGTCTCTCCTGAACTGTGTCAATAGCGCCAGGGTTAAAACAGGATGAGCTGCGATCCAGCAAGTTGTGAAATAATCAGTGACGATAGCCAGTGGCACTAATTAGTTAATTACCCCCTGTCGATACGTACAGTTGGCCCAGTAGGCAGTGCTACCTAGAGGAGTGGTTATCTTGCTTGGCCCCCAGGTCATACTGTGGTCAGCTCTGTGGTCAACTCTCTGGTCAGTTCTATTGGTCAGCTCTGTTGGTAGACTCTCTAGTCAGCTCTGTTGGTCAGCTCTGTTGGTCAGCTCTGTGGTCAGTTCTATTGGTCATCTGTTGGTAGGCTCTCTAGTCATCTGTTGGTCAGCTCTGTTGGTCAGCTCTCTTGTGGTCAGCTCTCTTATGGTCAGCTCTGGTCCGCTCTCTGGTCAGTCAGCTCTGACCCCTGTGGTCAGACTACTGAATATGGTGAGGTAACACTGCAATCAGAGAGGATGAAATCCAATTTACAGTTGCAAGATGAAATTGGAAATTGAATTAAAGAGTTGCCACTGCATGTATCAAAGTTACAGAAATAATGTGATCTGCATAATGTGGGAGGAATTCATTGTCTGGTCGAGATGAATCAATGTCTGGTTGCTAGGTTACAGAGGAGGAATGGTCTGTTTAATGTGGGAGGGGAGGTTGAAGTGATACAATTAATTGGAATCAATGCTACCATACGTAGTCGCAATTTGTAGAAATATTAATGTGATTTTATTGTACAGGGTGTTTCATAATATCTGTCCCAATTACAATTGGCTGCAGAAATGTTAATATTTAATCAATAACTTAATGTCATATATCAACTGAAAGGTGATTTAATCAAGTTTTACCTGGCCAAAAGTACGGGAAATTGAGAACTTGTTCATCATGTCATAATGATATTGATGATGACATTGCAAAGCAGAAAGATTTCCAAGAAACACCCTGTGTTTCCTCTCCCCCTCCTGCTTATATTCATGATATTGGACAGGTGTGAACACACTACTACTGTACTACATACTATTGTTTAATGTTTGAAGATATGGGTGTTGACTGACCAAGATGATGTGTTCGTGGTAGATATCCATCTTGTAGTGTTAGGTATTCATGCATGTTCCCTAGCTAATTTACAGTGAAATAAAATTTGAACGGTTGATCGATTTCCTCGCTCGTTGGGGGTAGAAGAAGTAAAATACTAAACACGCTTTCACGGGATACTGTTATTATCAAATTTTCTCTTTTCAAATGGAATGTTCTTTTATATAATTTTTTTTCGCAGATTGTACACTGCTGAATTGGCTTAGTAATGATTTTTGCTATCTATAGGACTGTAAGTGTGAATATATTGAGCTACAGGAATTTCAACGGTTAGATGCAATAACATACCTCACGGTTGACCTTTTTATTTATCTCGATGTGCAACTACGGTCGTAATAGATACCTTCAGCACTTTCTGTGCCGAAGAGCAGAAGTAAAATGAATGGTAATCTTTACATGCCTCGGTGAAAGGAGTAGGTAGATATCTGCCAACCCCCACAGAAATACAATAAGTCGGTAGTCTGTACTCTAGGCAAAATCTCAAATGTCGACGTATCTAGATTTGATTACCTTTCTGCAAATAAAGAACGGAATCTGGTTGTGACTGGTGTATCTGTTACGTAAGTCTGAATCCTTTTGGTAATTTAAAGTTGTTTTTTTTTACAAATTTTCAACCAATGCATGGCCGGGTTCTATTGAGTATGTACGTACGTAGGATATAATCACTTCAAACATTGGCTTGGAGGAACCAATAACCAATAACCATTCTTATTTGTCTTCCGTAAACTGAACATATTGGAAATTTATACAATGTACTTTTGCAGCGAGATCTGTAGTATATTAATGTCAAAATGTGGTTTTTCTTTAAGAACATGACGACTTAAAATAACCTTTCCCCATTGATTATTGAAATCTTGTCTTTTTATCTATCAAGAATATTATTATCCGAACTCTTCAGACTGAAATATACTTGAAATTGCTTCAAAAAAATGCATTACATCTTTTGATAAGTGCAAGTAGATTTCTTGAAAATAGAAAAATGAAGTGAATTGGACAAATAATGGTCTGCCACTTCTAAACTGAGATATTTTGGAGGATAATGTCATTCTAAATGTCCCATTAATTCAAGGGGAGACTTCGATGTAACATTAAACCGAGAATAGTACACTTATTGAGATTAATATCAGATGTCTGAAGTATCACTGAATAAGTACATTATTATTATTATTATTATTATTATTATTATTATTATTATTATTATTACCACTTATTATTGTTATTATTATCATATTTCTTTTGTTATATTTATTATTATTATGTTTGTTTGTTACATTTATTGTTCATATTTATATTACTATTACAATAATTGTATTTGTAATTATTATTATTATTACTATTACTAATTATTTTTATTTATTTATTATTGCCATTATTATTACTTTTTCATTATAATTAATCATTGCTTATGATTATGATTTACATTTATTATTCATATTATTATTATTACAATAATATTATTTGTAATTATTATTAATTAGTACTATTACTAATTCTTTTTATTTAATTATTATTGCCATTATTATTATTATTACTTTGTAATTATTATTAATCATTGCTTTATTATGATTATGATTATGATTATGATTATTATTATTATTATTATTATTATTATTATTATTATTGAAGAAGTGGACACCAATCCCAGCTAACTACAACTGACAGTGAGTTATGAAGTCATGAAGTCATGAAGTACCCCTCCTATACAGCTACTCGTTACAGATGACCATTGACTGGTCAGCTCCTTACAACCTGGCGCTAGCCACTGGTCAGAGGATAACAATGCTGATTTATTGCTGGACGACAACAACCTGGCAGCCCGCGAATAACTGAATGTGCCCAGCTGATGATATGAGGAAAACAATTACCATTCTCTTTAGTCTCGGGGCCTTTAATCCACCTAACAATAGCTGACTATTTCTAGAGATTGACAGCTTTCTGTCAGCGTTTGATCATAAATGTGATGAGTTTTTAGGTGAATAGTATATGTGAATGTTACATGTGATTAGGAAGATAGTGTTATTTTGTGTTGCAAATGCACCAGTAAATGTAATAATTCACAGGATAACAATGGCAAAAAGTATATGTATCAAAATTATGATTCAGGATGATAGATAAATGCATTTACAAATTAATAACGTCTTTCAAATATATCATAGAATTTAGTAATAATGTAGAGTTATTTATGGGTTATCTGAAGCCAGACTTGTGACAAGTTCCGAGGTGATCTATGGCGGACATTGTTAATGTCTGCTATTTGATTCATGGCACGGCACCACGAAGATCAGAAAGTCCATTTCTTCTCCACTGATCGATCTGTATAGTTGTATACATAGTCATATCAATGAGACGTGATCTTTCAGTACTGTTTACAACTACGTGAGTGTATGTAGACGCGAAAATAGTGCTGTGATATGCACGATAAATCCATTATTGAGAAGGTCGTTCAAGGGACAGTAAGGGAAATGACCAACAAAATAATCATCATAAAATATACGGAAATAATAAAGACATTTATAAACTATTATTCCACTGGTACTCCTGGATATACAATCACGGCCTGTGAGAAGAACTGTAAAACCTGGGAAAATATACAAGCATTTTGTTTGTACTCGTTGTAATGCTAAAAGTTAGCGTTACTTGATGGTTAACTGAAAGTGTTGAGTTCAAAGCCAAAGACGTTTTTATATATACCATTATACATAGAAAATCCAGAGAATCCCTTTTGTCACATTTAAGTATTCACCATTTACTGTGAACAGTTTTTACAATTTTTCGTTATATTGTGGTAAATTCCTATATGATCTATCTTGAAAGTAAAGTAATCTCAAACAAAACCTTCTCATTAGATTGAGATATACGATTGCGATACTTTGTTTCTCGTGGCTACACTTCTATATCGGTTTGACAGCCTTGTCCAGGAAGATGTAAAAAATGTCTTCCTCGCACGAAGATACCCGCGGACCACATGGTACGTAAGAAAGGTATCGCTGAGAAATCAATGTTGGCACTGGCTGTAGGACCACGACTTGGCGGACAGGCGTGCTCTCGTCTCGTGGTGTGAAAGAAAGTAATGATTGCAGGTCTCTACCTCTCAGAGTTTCCTGGAACATTGTTATTAACCTATGTCGTGAGACACCTATAACATGCCGTCGTGAGATGGCTATAACACGCCGATGCCTGGCGTGACTGAGGCAATACATGGTCATCACGTTTCTGGTCTGGCATCTTGTGTCGTGATTTTATAGTACATTTGCTAAGATTCAATCATAGTACATTTGCAGAGATTCAATCATAGTACTTTTGCTAAGATTCCATCATAGTACATTTGCTAAGATTCCATCGTAGTACACTTGCTAAGATTCCATCATAGTACATTTGCTAAGATTCAATCATAGTACATTTTCTAAGATTCAATCATAGTACATTTGCTAAGATTCAATCATAGTACATTTTCTAGGATTCCATCACTGTCGGCATTCGGTAGTAGGATTCCGTTGGTGGATGCGAGGTGGAAGGTTGGATGGAGGTGAACTTGGGCAACATATTTGATATTGTGTTTGGTTCAAGGGATTATATTGGAGGTGGATGCATCCTAATTTGTTTTCTCTATCATGCATCTTTGGTTGCCTCCAGCAGGGATAAGGTTAAGAAAATGGAATTGGGGGGTTTGGGGTGGGTGGGGGTGGGGGTGGTGGTAGTGGGTTGGTGGTTTTGTCAAGGAATTGAGATACGGGTGTGGTTCAAAGGGTTGGACTGTGGGGAGATGTCGGGGAAATATTATGGAGGTGTTTCAAGTGATGATGGTGGTGGTTCAAGGGTTTATGGTGAGGTTGGTTCAAAGGATTATCATTGAGGTGGTTCAAGGGATTGTGATGGAGGTACTTCGAGGTGGTTCAAGATATTTTAATGGAGATGGTTCTAGGGATTATAATGTAGGTGGTTCTAGGGATTGATGGAGATGGTTCAAGGGATTATAATGGAGATGATTCAAGGGATTATAATGTAGGTGGTTCAAGGGATTATAATGGAGGTGGTTCAAGGGATTATAATGTAGGTGGTTCAAGGGATTATAATGGAGGTGGTTCAAGGGATTATAATGGAGGTGGTTCAAGGGATTATAATGTAGGTGGTTCAAGGGATTATAATGGAGATGGTTCAAGGGATTATGATGGAGATGGTTCAAGGGATTATAATGTAGGTGGTTCAAGGGATTATAATGGAGGTGGTTCAAGGGATTATTATTGAGGTAGTTCAAGGAATTATGATCAAGATAGTTCAAGGGGAATGGATGGAGACACTTCAAGGGGTTGTAATGTTTGATATCTTAACGGCCAAACTTAACAAACAGACAGGCTTTACATTCTGTGGTATCAATTACGAAAAACACCCATTTCAAAATAAGTGATATTCTGCAATATATCACGCTGCGATCAAGAACATTAATAAAGTCAATGTTGCAGAAACATGAAAGCTGTAAAGTTGAAAGATCCCGTGAAATGCTAAAAGGCAAAAGTTATTCATTCTCAATTCGGAAGGAAGTTGGATGCTGGCTGCGATTGAATCACAAATCTTTGTTTGCTAAGCGCACATGTCTGTTAGCAATTTGGAGACATGTGCTTTATTTATCATCTAATTGATTGTCTCACACCAGAACTTGAACAACAAAATCCAGGAATAAAAAAACTGCTAGCCGTGATAGCGCCACTGTTAGAGGACATGGAAAGCATAAATTGCATGGAACCTGAAGATATTGATGATCTTAGCAGACTACCCGAGCAGTTTGCAAATTTATGATGGGCAAATCCCGCAAATTTACGCAAAAACAGTTTGACATTTTTAGGACATGTTTTTGTTTTTTCCGTATAAGTTTGTACACAGTGGTGTCGCTCTGGAATGGCCATCAGACACGGCGAGCGAAGTCTACGAGACAAACACATGGCCGTTGGTTCTTCTGCTGATTCCTCCTTGTACGAGTCTGCATAAAAACAAGGTCTTCATGTCAAATTTGAAAACACAATAGCAACCCTAGACTCTGGGGTTCTTTCTAGAATTTTTTATAGCATTGTTCTGCATAATAAACTGTTTGAACTCTCTGTAAAGGATCTGGAACAAACTGCCGAAAAATTGGGAAATGTGCATATTTTTTAAAAATAATTAAAAACCATGCTATTAAATTTTATAAGTTTTGGCATAAAATTGATTTACGTGAAGAGTTTCTGTTCAGTGTCTATTAACATAATGAAAGACATTTTTCATATAAAGTAATTTAATGTTAAATTTTCCATGTCATCGTTGCATTGTGTGTGTTTTGGATGTTATTAAGGACATTTAGTCTGTATTAGTCATCACTATATATATAATTGATTAAAAGCAACTTATTCTGGCACCGGAGAAATCCTTTAATTAATATCACATGTACAATATGTTACATAGACACTGTAAAGGTAACCAGAGTAAAATGGTATATTGCACATGTGAATTTAATTCAATTTAAAGTTGTATATTGCATTTGTAGGTACATTATTTGATATTCTTGCATTGTCATTCTGAATTCATTAACTCCCACATCTCGTGTGCCACTATTTGAATAAGATCACACCGACAACAGTGCATTGAAAAGTATTTCATCCATCTTTATTACATTTATTTACCACTGGTAATTGTAGAAAATCGCACTTAAGTAATCTACGAAATACGGCAAATATGTATACACAAATGAACAAAATGTTTTGCTATTTGAATGTAAAATATTAATCTCAATAAATATTAAAATTTAAATGTTAATTAAAAAATATTGTTGGCAGTGAACTGCTGTATAGAAACTGTAGGCCAATTGTGACTCTGTATGCACTATTTCCTCGTCAACCATCAGCGCAAATGGGTGAAAGATTCCCGCAGCGATGTTAAACTCCATATTCACTCCCTCCCTGGTCAACCAATGCATGACGTTACTTATTCTATGTGTATAAGCTTGGACAATAATGCCAAACCTTTGTCAATCAGACAGCTGCTGCTGACAGTGTTTTGTTCAGCTTGGAGGTCCTCGTACATTGGTTATCTTTCTTGATTATCGGGAACCGCGTGACATTTGGTGCTCTAACTTGACCAATGAAAAGCTGCAAGTGTATTAATTAACATTGAGAACAAAAACAAAAGAAGGGTTAAACTGACTCCAATGGACTAGAACAAGTTTATCTCCATTGTTCAAAAGATCTGTCAGTTGTGAGAGGGAAAAGGGCATAACGGCTAAGATCTATTTGTGCAACTGGACGCTCGCGGTCTATATCTATCTAGACCAAAGCCCAGCACAAATTGGTGTAGGTTTATGTGTTAATTCCATCATTAAGAAACCCCCTACCATTCGTCTAACACAATCCGAATGACTTCCGACAGGCATAGGTCATGTTAGGCCGGCTAACCTACAGACCCAGATGACCATTAAGGACACCAGCTGGACAGAGATGGACGCGAGATGACCATATTGTTGTCACCTTGCATCATGGCCATTCTTCCGCTTGTCTGATCACGGTGTGCGATCCTTTCACCAGATAATGTAATGGGCTGTGTTCTTGGACAGAGTATATCGGTTGATACGGAGGGATGTATTGTTAGTAGTCGGACCTAGATACCGAGGCAGTGCTGCCTGAGGCTTCATATAATTATATTGAGGTAGATTTCATAGATATAAGAAACAGGGTAGTTAACAAAGCAAACAGCGTACACTTTTCTCACTAGTAATTTTAATAAGGTTTCTTAAATATGTAGACGTGATCGGATGTACTGTCTGTACCATGGCAATTGCAGTTATCAATTTTGGTCTGTCAGTACCAGCCGGTGCTTGCAGGTTTACTGCAATATTCAGCACTACAGATGTTGCAGGTTTCCTCACTCCACTGACAAGCTGTGATATTAGTGAAATAATCTTAAATGCGGCAAAAATCCCAATTTAAAAAGTAAGGTTTGAGATAAATAGGACTCAATAGACAGAACTTGATAGACGTGGCTTAATATGTAGGATGTAGAAAGGAATTCAACAGACAGGATTACGCAGACTCGATAGATTAATCAATGGGGATTTAGATTTACTTTGCATGATGCATTTCAGACAACTGTCATCAAATTCTGTTTGGCTTCATCCGTGTAATATTTAGTAAATAAATACAGAATTGGAACCCACACCCAGATTATCTATCATGGTTTTTGAATTCTATATGTGTCTATGTAAAACCTGGGACTATTATCTCAAACTCTACAAGCCAACAAATATAAATATAAAAACTAAACAGTACTTATATATATCCTTATTTCACAAGTGAGAACAATTTTAACTAAATGAAATGTTATTAATCATTTTATTTAATTATTTATAATTGTTTTCCCATTGTTCTAAGAATCCAATAATTCAGCATAGTGGAAGGAAGAAAATAATATAGTAAATATAAATTAAAAAACTTTACACGTGATAAATAGGATAACATACAGTATTGTTTCATCATCCATTTATTATCATCTGTGTCTTCAGCTTTTTAGGCATATGTCTTTTAAGGATGTATTTAATTAATTTCCAATGGTTTTCTTGCAGTGAATTCTGAGTACGTATTGAGTTTACTATGTAACATTTAATTATGAGAATAATTTGTAAACTAGTGCCAGGGTTAATGGTAACCTCGCTGCCATGTTATTTATAACTCTTGAGGGTATTTCTTTACTAAATCCTATTGACAGAATGTAGTCAGCCTAACATCGTTGTTTTAATCAGAGTTTTGTGGGATCTGATTACAACAGGCCAGTCGACTCCATTGGCTACGATTGCGAAGAGCGACATCCAGATTACTCCACAAATCCATCACGACCTTTCCTTCGAATCTGCTATATATCTGTTACGTGAAGAAATTTGAGTTATCTCACCTTTGGCGACTTCTTCTGATATGGAGGGTCTATGCGATATTTTGGAATTCTGTTGCCGAAATCGATACGTTCATTTCCTGTTTAAAAATATATATCAGTCTAAGACTTGCAGTCAGTTAATCTTTCGAGGTTAAACATTAATTCAAACAGGCTATATATTACAAAGTAATTTATTGAAATTATCTGTGGGTGTTTCTGAATGAAATGAAATGAGTTTTATTCAAGTTAGTTGATAATATCATTGAAATATGTGGCTATGTGAAAAATAAATGTAAAAATTCTGTTCTGTTCATCCATCTTGTCCAATTCATCCAACATTTCCAATTGTCATAAGTCTTGCTTAGAATATTTTATGTAAATTTCTTTCATTTCTTGCATTAAAGTCAAAATGTGATGAAGCTGTTATTAACCCTCTCACTGCTGAAGGCACCTGGAGATGCCCAATCCAGCACGGAGAGGGTTAAACCACCTGGCTTTGAATCCAGCAGTTCTCAAACCTTGCAGTTACCTTGCTCATCACTAGATCATAAGTTTCACAAACCACTTAGACAAATAAACAAGTCGATAGCATGAACCAAGGCAGATTGTTGCTCGCTAAGTGAAACTATTCAAAACGAGTGCTCTGCTGACACACATACACCTTATTATCGTACTTTCGGTACACTGCATGACCTTCCACTAAAAAGAACTGAGGTTTCCTATCTCGAATTTGCACCTTTTTCACAAATCCTACACGTTGTTACAACAGGATACGTAAGACACGTTTTTTTCCAATTCTGGATGTTTTGGTTCATCTGTGGTTAATGTCAGACTCAACAGATTGACACTGTCGGGTATTTTTAGGTTGTAAAACTGACTCGTGTAAGTGTTGGAACAAGCGAGAAGTACTGTTCCCTGTCATCAATCTGTCCAGGTCTCTGTGTTGCCGTGTGTAGCCACCTCCGCTTCCAACCTTGTCAAGCTTCCAACTACAACAGTCTCTGTACATGCACAGTCTGGCGAAGGTAGCACGAGTCTGGCGAAGGTAGCATGCACAGTCTGGCGACGGTAGCACGAGTCTGGCAAAGGTAGCATTAGTGCCTTCTCTCTCACTTGAAGCCAGACTAGTGTACACTATTTTGTCCAATCACAAACTCTGGTAATTTTACTGCACAACTTCTTTAACTCTCTCCATGCTGGAGGCAACCAGCTACTAGTATTACCCTAAAGAGCTGTACCTGTGTATATTCCAGCAGGGAGAGTGTTAATTGAATGGGAAATAATCTGTCTGAAGATTACGTATGTCAGAGACAGGGATGAGTCTATTTAGATTGAAAATGTTTCTGGAATATCGGCAGACACTTATCCCGAGATCCACATCATTTGAAGTCATTGTTGCCAGATGATGAGAGTTATCCAACCTTGGAATATGGCTGACATTTTGTTGTTGGTGTCCTAAGGGCCTATTCTCGAAACGTTCTTATGAACTTCTTAACCTAAGAACAGTTTGTAGCCATACTATAAGAATCATTAATATTGTTGTATAATTGTGACAGTGTTTCAAGAATAGGCCCCCTGGTTTTTAAATTTTGTCGGGTTAAATTACCCGGGACATCAACCATCTGGACGCATCTATTGACTTAACATTACTGATGTAATTAATATAGTCTTCCTGCAGTTATTGGTGTTTACAGTATCTTCATTTCACTAGGCGTCTTCATTAAATAGGACTCAATAGACAGAACTTGATAGACGTGGCTTAATATGTAGTAAGTAGAAAGGATTCAACAGACAGGATTATGCAGACTCGATAGATTAGATGGATTAGAAGGAGAAGACTCTAGAACTAGGACTTGGTAGATAGAACTAGAACTTAGGAGATAGAACGAGGACTTGGTAGATAGAACTAGGACTTGGGAGATAGAACGAGGACTTGGGAGATAGAACTAGGACTTGGGAGATAGAACGAGGACTTGGGAGATAGAACGAGGACTTGGTAGATAGAACTAGAACTTGGGAGATAGAACGAGGACTTGGTAGATAGAACGAGGACTTGGTAGATAGAACTAGGACTTGGGAGATAGAACTAGAACTTGGGAGATAGAACTAGAACTTGGTAGATAGAATGAGGACTTGGTAGATAGAACGAGGACTTGGTAGATAGAACTAGAACTTGGTAGATAGAATGAGGACTTGGTAGATAGAACTAGAACTTGGTAGATAGAACGAGGACTTGGTAGATAGAACTAGGACTTGGTAGATAGAATGAGGACTTGGTAGATAGAACTAGGACTTGGTAGATAGAATGAGGACTTGGGAGATAGAACGAGGACTTGGTAGATAGAACGAGGACTTGGTAGATAGAACTAGGACTTGGTAGATAGAACGAGGACTTGGTAGATAGAACTAGGACTTGGTAGATAGAACTAGGACTTGGGAGATAGAACGAGGACTTGGTAGATAGAACTATAGGACTTGGGAGATAGAAAACAACAGACAGATCACAGCCGCTCTTGTTTTCAATGTATGTTTTCATTAGATGCTTGATTTTCAACCTGAGACCGGCTGTATTAGTTCCAACCCAGCAGTCGTTTGTCCCGTCCCCAGACGAATCACACACTAAAACGATCTGATTCCTGACAGGTGATATATTGTCTTAGCTGATTTAAAAATATTGTTGGCTATCTGTAGACTAATCGTACACTGAAACGATGCACTACTGACAAGTGATATATTGTCTTAGCTGATTTTCCTGTGGTAATGTTAGAAGCTTGTAGTAAATGTGTCCTATTTATAGGGGTTCCAGTACATGAGCTTTCTGCTGCATATCTCTCATTCTTTAAGTAACAAACAGGTCTTCAAACTCTCTCGGTTTCTGTTGTTCATCCTATCCTTTTCTCCACCCTCTGCATTCTCCAAATAAACACCAACCTTGTTGTTTTTATAACACAATTTCAATGGGAAATAAAGTATCCAATTTGCTATTTGTTTTCAACACACCTTGAAAATTCTTCAGGTAAAAGACTACCAGTTGACGAGGGTTCAATTTGCAGTGAACAAGAAACATAGAGGTGATAGGTTTAACAGGTCGCAGTGCTGTTGATGCGACGCCCTCGCCGAAAGAAACACATCATTAGCGCCGGCATAATTGCCACAGTGGAAGTGAGGCCGACAATTAGCCAATGAAATGAACAAGCATGTCACGGTTCTGACTTCCCACAATGCCGTTCTGCTCCGGTTATGCGTTGTTACATCCAATCCCTGGCGACTTCACGCTTGATTTCTTCATGCGGTGTCTGATTTGAAATTGAAAATGCAGGTACACCCTGTAAAATAATGAGGTAAATCAGACGGTGAAGGAACAGCGAGACGTATACACAGCGCAGTACGCCGCTGCACACGCACTATGCATTATGTACTTCTTATTGCATCATGCAATGTATTCATCTTAGAACATGCTGAAATAATTATAAATGTGCTGAAATCATATGGAACACACGTCAAAGCCACAGGACTTTGCTAAGTTCTGGAGCCTTCCCTGGCAACGAACATTCTTGTTGTTTTCCAAAGCTTGAAATTTGCTTTCCAAACTTCCTGTCAATTTTCGTTTTGCGGTGTTGTTTATCTTTGTTGCCATGGAGACCATCATCTCATACACGAAACAACAGATTTTTAAAATTCCCTGAAAGTACAAAATTACTGTATTCACACAGCTTGAAGTGTCTGGAATGTATTGTTTGAAAGTCTTCCTATGTTTACAAGTGGGAAAATAATTAAGATTCCTTGAAATCGAATAAAAATAAGTTGTATGTCTTGCTTCTCTAAAGAAACTTGTTATATGTATGGTCATTGATTGCTGTCATGCACACAACATTAGGAATATCTGTGGTGGAGATATTTGCTGGACTTGGCTATATAATACAGTGCTCCCTCGATATAACGCCCTTCGATGCACCGCGGATTCGGATACAAATAAATAAAAAATATTTCTCCAATTATATTCGTTGATATAACGCAGGTATTATAACGCAGGACCCCAACTTCAGCATTATATCGAGGGAGCATTGTATGAGATATTCCTACAGTGACATAAAGCAATAAATCAATCGACAAAACAATCGCTAAATGAATAGTTCATCATATACCGTAATTACTCTAATTATTCGAACAGGAGAAAATAATTACTCTAATTATTCGAACAGGAGAAAATAATTAAATTTGGGGCTGTTCGATTTATTAGAAAAATACGAAAATTGAAAATGATCGGTGTTCGAATATTT